>KV417338.1:89497-109091 GCA_001630345.1 Calocera viscosa TUFC12733
GCACCGGCACCCCCTCCTTCTCCTCCAACGGCACCGACAGCTGCCCCAGTGTTGATCCCATCGCCTAGCGCGGTGTCGGACAACACTGTTACACTACCGCAGGCGCAAGAGCCCGCAGTAGCGAATGGGGAACGTTCCCCCTCTCCTCCTCCCCAGCCACCACTCCCACCCTCTCGCATGCCCTCCCCATCCAAGATGCAAGTCGACGACGACGATTCGACGATTCCTTTCAACGTGGACGACGCTGAGCCTGACCAGGGCATTGAGGTCGAGGAGCTCCGCATTCCGCTATCCGCTGCACCTGCATCTGGGCTTCTCGAAAGGGCTACGCAAGAGCCATTTGATTGCTACAGGAGCGTGCATGCTAATGCAGCAGTACGAGCGATCTGCCTGCTACTGTTGCATATGCATGCACGCTACCAACTCCCGCATCTTGCTTGCGCATTCCTGGCGACAATGCTCTACGCTGTGCTGCGGTTCTTCTTGCTTCTGCCCGACAATTCAGCCTACTCCAAGGCGACAGCTCCTCCTAGAACCCTCAACACGATGTACAAGCGGCTGGGGCTCTGGGATCGCTTCGATGTGAAAACGCTGTGTCCCATATGCTGGGAGTTCGAGCGCTTCGAGGACGAGCAACGCGATGTTGATCTTCTTGATGAGCTCGGTCTTGAGGACGAGGATGGCATTCCCGAGGCACCCGAGGACTGGCAACGATACTGCCCACGCTGCAAGGAATCTCTCTACGTTGAAGCTCCAAAATCTGGTGTTCCGCGTGCTCGTCGTCAAGCTCCATATGACCTTCTCTCGTTGCAGCTCGCGGAGTTTCTCGGTCAACCTGGTTTCGAAGATGCTTGCGAGTCCTATCTGGACCAGCATGCATCCCCGAACACCTTCTCATCTATTCAAGACGGCTCTGTCTGGCAGGAACTGCAAACGCCCGACAGCGCTCTCTTCTTCCCTCGTTCTCGAGCAGAGGCACTCGAACAGGATGAGCTTCGCTTGGGAATACTCGTATCGATGGACTGGTTCGACCCGAGTACCTCCTCGGTCTCTGAATCACATTCAGTCGGTCCGCTCTCCGTCTGTGTCGCGAATCTTCCCCCAGAGCTTAGGCAAGCATTTCATTAAGACCAATCTAACCCTAACTGTAACTGACGCTGATGCAGATTTCGCGTCTTTAACCTCTGTCTCATCGGCATTCTCCCCGGCCCCAGCGAACCCAACGCAGAACAGCTTCAACGCTTCCTCCGCCCCTTCGTCGACGACCTTCTGCGCCTCTGGCAGGATGGAATCGTCATTAGGACGCCTAATCGTCCTCAAGGTGCGCTCTTTGTCGCACCACACTGTTACACTACCGAAGCTTACACTTCGGTATTGTCTTTGCTCAGGCCGCAGAGTCCGAGTCGCCCTGCTCGGCATTGTCTGCGATCACCCTGCCCTCTGCAAGATGTCCGGCTTCGCAGACCACCGACACGGCGCTCGTCCATGCACGCAGTGCGAAATCAGCCGCGAGGACATGCTTACCCACGGATGGGCAACAGAAGGCATTCCAGCCCGCGATGGTGAATTGCACAAGCGGCGGGCTGCCCGGATGCACGACCTTGGACGCGATCAATCCAAACCCAGCAAGAGGGCGATGGATCGATACTTCAAGCGCTACGGGGTGCGGTGGTCGGAGTTCTGCCGACTCCGGTACTTCAAACCCGTGATGCATTCGGTCATCGACCCCATGCACGCCATTCTCCAAGGTTCGTGCTGTGCACAGCTGCTGAATCTTGCTGATCCCCCTTCAGGCCTCACGAAAACGCAGTGGTACTACGTTTGGGTCCTGGGAGGGAAGCAGGGGATCAAGGTGCTGCGAGAAGGCACCGAGGCTGGGACGAGACGGGAGCTGGACGAGATCCATGAGATTCTCGCACGGTTCGAGATACCGGGTTGGTACGCCAGACTTCCATCCCAGGTGGGTTATCCTGCGGGTGGAAGCCTGACGTCGGACGAATGGTGTTGCCTTGCCGTGCTTTACGGACCTGCAGCGGTGCGCATGCTGCTGCCTCTTGTCGAATCGCGCTGATCTTGTTGCAGATCCCACCGATACTCCTGAAAGCTTCCAAGGAACTGCCGCCCAAGAAGACGCAGAAGAAGCGATCTGCCGTGCACGATGTCTCTGCAGATGCAGAAGCGCAGACCCGCCTCAGATCGGCCACAGACGCAGCAGCAAGAACCTCAAGCCGAGGATGCCCAGACACCCCGCGTCCACCCCGCCGCCGCGCAGAACTATCTCAAGCTTGCAACGGTGGTCAAGATCTACCTGCGGCGGGAAATCACAGAGGCAGACCTGGCCCGAGCCTCGGCACTGTACTCGAGCTTCTTTGCGGAGTTCGTCGAGGTGAGGACGGCGGACCACACTGTTCCACTACCGAAGTGGAGCAGTGTCGGACCACACTGTTCCACTACCGGAGCGCAACAGTTGTGGTCTGTCAGACCACACTGTTCCACTACCAGAATGGAACAGTGTCGGACCACACTGTTCCACTACCGGAGCGCAACAGCAGCAGCTGACGATTGCGCAGATATACGGCGCTGCCAACGTGACTCCGACCTTCCACTGGATCACACACATGCCGGAGCAGATACGACGCTACGGCCCTGTCCACGGCTTCTGGACATTCCTTTTTGAGCGCCTGAACAAGGTGCTCAAAGGATTCCAGACGAACGGGCACAAGGGCGGCGTGACGGAGATAACCTTCGCAAGAGAATTCAAGCGCGAGATGAGTCTCGGGCGAATCGTAAGCTTTGCTCTGCACGCCCGCATGAACTGACATCCTCTGCAGAACAACATCCTTGCCCATCAGGAGAAGGATCTGCTCGCAAGACTCGTCGCGATCGAGCTGCAGAGCCGAGCTCGCGATGTTGCCCGAACGGGGACTCTGGCTGCAATCGCCACAGAAGCACAGGACAACGTGGATGCGCAGATCCAGGACCAAGCACACCGCAGTTGCTATATCTCGGGAGCTGGGAAACGCAGGTTTCTCGACAGAGCACTGCTAGACCAGCTGCTGAGCTGGTATCAGCAAATGCACGGCGACTTGAGCATTCGACATCCTGGCGACTCGACTGCTCCGCGGGGAAGCCGGTTCATCAGCAACCAGGCGATGTTCTACCCCGAGCTCCTCCTGGAGGGACAGCGCATCATCGCAGTAGATGCAGAGAAGCAAAACAAGTCGCAATCTCTGATTCTGCTGCGATTCCGGCCTGGTGTGCAGTGGGTTGGCGAGCTCCGAGAAGTCTTCCAGCATCATCAAGCGGGCATCGCTGCAGCTCTGACTTTTGCTGTCGTTTCTTGGCTTGTTCCGCTGCAAGATGCGCCAGAGCACGCTGAGCTGTACCGAGGACTGCCCGAGCTGGAGGTTGACTTCTGGCAACATGGACGCTATCAAGAGGAGAATGATCTTGGGCCCGATTCGATCATTCTCGCGCAGGACATCTGTGGAATGGCTGCGCGCTGTGAAATGACGGTCAACAACATGAAGATCTGGATAACGACGGGCTTGAGCAAAGTAAGTACTGTTCCTAACCAGCGATTCATTGACTTTGTACTAATTGGCTTGCTACAGAGTGGAATATCGCTATGAATAATGTATTGATAACTGACGAGGTTCGCTTTTTTTTGGTTTTTCTATTCTACTCGAGCTGAACGAACTTGAAACAGGGAATGCATGTACCTTGGAATGGATTCTAACAGTGTTGTCTAGTCGGACAACACTGTTACACTACCTGGGTAGTGCTTCTAGTGTTGTCGTCGGACAACACTGTTACACTACCTGGGTAGTGCTTCCAGAGTCAGCAGGAGCGCCGACGATCATGTCGCAGACGCGTTTGTATATGTGGGACGGGTAATGCGGCCTATGGACCCAGTCGGTGTACTTGGGCAGCTCCTTCTCCATCCACTCCGGGTCGAGCATGAAATTGTACGGCGTGCGGGTTGGCATCAAGTGAGAAACACACCCGAGGTCGACACGCTTGTGATCGTTGCGCCCACTGCGACTCTTGCCCTTCGAGGGCCTATGCTTGCCCCTTTCGACCAGCAGCTGCTTCTGCCACTCCCAGAACTGGATGACATGTAAGTCATTGTCTGTGCGCAGTATCGATACTAACCTTTGGATGCATCCAAACAGGCCGTTTCTCCTCCCAGACGTCAACATCAGGATCGTCGCGATCCTTGGCCGAGATCTTTCCCATTTCGAACATCTTCTCCCTCCAGGACTCACTCTTCGTCCCGTCTTCGTCGCAAGAACACTCGTCGCCCATCCAATCCTTGTGGACGAGCTGGACCTTGATGGCTTCATAGTCGAGCGTGTGCTCGTCACAGAACGGCTGGAGGGCGAGACGGAGTTGGTCGGCGCGCTGTGCAAGCGGTAAGTTTGTTGCAGCTAATCGTGCAAGTCGTCAACTCACAGTTTCGCGCCTTTGGCTGCACCTAGTGTTCCGCGCCTTCAAGATCTTGGCTTTCCCGCTGTCGAGCGCCGCCCTCTTCTGTTCCAAGTAGATCTGCTTGAGGTTCGGCCATGATTTCTCAGCGAGGCCGCGCAGAATGCCCTCTCGCAGCCAGCGGTCGCGGTAATCCTCGGGGATAGTGGCCTGCATGGCCTTTTATAAGAGGTGAGTAGTGTAACAGTGCGGTCCGACAAGAAGGAACTCACCTTTTCTTGCGCAAGGACCAACTCCGCCGCGCGCCCTTGGATGGCAACATTGGAGGAGTCGCGGATGGGCTTGCTGAAGTCGGGGATGAAGAAGTCCCCATCGCGTTCAAGGCAAGGTCCGTCCTTGCTGGGCATCACTCCGCCAGGCTCATAGCCTATCAGGGCGTACATCTGCTTGCGGACTTCACTCTGTGAAAGGTCAGTCTTACCGCGCGTTTGAAACGTTGCTAACTCACCTGCAGATAAGTCTTCACCGTGCGGTCGACTTCATCCAGCTCTGTGACATGAAGACTCGTCACTGCTGCCCGCGCGCGCTTGGATGCTGTCCCTTCGCCCTCCTCCTCGAGATCGACATGCTTGGTAGGTCTCTTGGCCCTCCCCCCGGCCGGTGACTGCTGCTGAGACCGCTCCAGCTCCGCGACGCGACGGTGCAGGCTCTCGAGCTGAGAGTCTGCGCGAGGACCGGACTCCTCGTTGGGAAGCGAGGTGAGCGCGGAGCGGGGCGACACCTGGGGTGTCGTCATATAGGGAGAAGATGTTGCGGAGGCGCTGGGGGTGGAGCTGGAGGAGGAGAAGGAGCCGCCGCAAAAGGTTAGTAGTGTAACAGTGTGGTGCGACAAGAAGCCAACTCACGATGTTGTCCCAAGCCCGCCCCCCACGCTCTGCATATCGGCGATCATCCCCCTCCCATACCTCACAAGCATATCCGCCGGCATCTGCTGCAGCATAGCCAGCATCTCGTCCTTCAGCTTAATCGTTTCGAGCGTCCCAACGTCGGGAGGAGGAGAAGAGCCGTCTTCGAGCGAGGGAGGCATCGGAGCGAGCAGGGAGAAGCAGGAGAAGCAGGGCGGGATATGCGCTGAGGAAACGGGGCTGTCTTATGGGGGAGGAAAGGCTGTACTTTTGTTTCTTTGATAGGCCCGAATAAGAATAGAATTTCCTCGAAAATTACTATGTTGGAAAGATGATCGGCCATGGTCTGGGCTAGCGCGCGTCATAGCCTGTCAGGGCGATATTTCCTGTTCAAATAAGATATTGTATTTCCTACTATATTACAGGAACTACTATTCTATGTAAACTAATGCCTAGCTTTTATATGACGGGTGGTTTAACACACCTTTCCTCGACGTCGCCAAGGTTAGCTGCCATATCCTAGGTCAGGTGACCTCGGCGTACCTTTCCTAGCGTCCCGAAAGACGGCTTCAAAACGTGGTGACTGTAAGGGTCCTTGATGACGCTGTTACCCGGAAAGTCCAAACTTCGTTTCATGTGCGCGACCTGATTCTGTGGGGTAATTACTCAGGCACACCACCACCAGCGACCACTGCTTGGACATACAACATACCTCTGTTCTCCTAGGCCTTTATACCGCTACGCTAGACGATGTTCAATGTCGCTGCAGCTCGGATACACCCTTTCGTTAGACAATGCCTCGTCGCCAGCCGCGCTGGGCCATCAAAAGGCGTGCGATGGATGAGCGTCCGCCCCGAGGAGGCCCCGAGCGGTACTATACGTGCGTACTCCACTCCCCCACACTATCCCAGCCAGCCTGATCAACGGCGCAGCAGCCCGGAAGAAAGTCACCATCCAGCGACTGCAACAGCTGCGCACCCAGAACGTCCCAATCACCATGTTGACGGCGTACGACTACCCCTCTGCCCGGCGAGCCGAAGCGGCCGACATCGACATCTGCCTCGTTGGGGATTCGCTGGCCCAAGTTGCACTCGGGTACTCGAGTACCACCCTGTTAACGCTCGACGAGATGCTGTACCACTGCCGGGCGGTCTCGCGGGGCGCGCAGAGGCCGCTCCTAGTCGCCGACATGCCGTTCGGCACCTACCAGCTGGGGGTACGCGACGCTCTCGACGCGGCAGTGCAGCTCGTCCAGAAGGGGGGAATGGAAGCTGTCAAACTGGAGGGGAACGAAGAGATCATTCCGCACGTGCGGGCGCTCAAGGACTTCGGCATCCCCGTCATGGCGCATATCGGCCTGCTGCCACAGCGGCACGCGAGCCTCTCTGGGTACAAGGTGCAGGGCCGCTCGGCACAGGACGCGTTGCATATCGCCCGCTCTGCAAAGGCGCTGCAAGACGCAGGCGCATTCTCAATCGTGCTCGAGGCGATCCCCTCGCGGCTCGCGGCGCATATCACGCAGCAGCTGAGTATCCCGACTATCGGCATTGGCGCTGGGGTTGGGTGCTCTGGGCAGGTGCTGGTGCAGGATGATGCGTTGGGCGTGTGGGCCGGGCATAAAGCCAAGTTTGTGAGGCGATTTGCGGAGGTGGGGAAGGAGGCGGCTAAGGGCGTCGAGGGGTATGCCCTGGCGGTGAAGGAGGGGACGTTCCCAGCGGAGGAGGAGGGGTACGCGATGGACGAAGAGGTATTTGAGAGGTTTAAGAAGGCGCAGGAGGAGGAGCTGGCCGTGGAGAGGAGTTGATTGGAGAGGGAAACAAAGGTTTCGTTTGCACATGGACTTCGATAGATTGCTGTAGACTATCACGACAGTATCTGTATGGCTTGGACAGAAGCAAGATTGCGGATACGCCCCCCTTCATGACATGTGTAAAACATAACATAGTGAGCACTGACGATTCCTAGAACCGGACGAAAACATCTCCGCTGATCTCAGTCGACCATCACCTCCATATTGGATCATGTCTGGTCGTATCGATCTGTAATCCAACTGCGCTCGTCTCCTTCTCCCTCTGCCATGTACAGTACGCTCGGGGTTTCCGCGCCACGCACATTCGGTTGGTGTAGGAAAATCTGCATTGATGAGCAGAATCGGGGCCAGTCATTCAGGATATCGCTTTAATCATCCTCAATGGCGGTGTCACAGCAATGCAGCCCGCAGGAATGCGGGGTCGATTGTACGTGCCGATCGCGCTCAGCCTGGGCACTGCAGTCTGAGGAAGGGGCGAGGGCGATCGCAAGTGCCGATCGTGACCAGGTTCAGGAATGCAGGGCGCAAGAATGCCACAAAGCCAATCGTTCCATGCCAATGCTGATCAAGCCCCGGAATGCATGGCGCAGGAATGGCGAGAGGCAGCATACATGCCGGTGTTGACTCGATCAGGCCCCGGAAAGCACCACACAGGAATAGCCCAAGGTGAGCATGCATACCAATGGTGATCAGGTAGAGGAATGCTGCACACAGGAATGCTGCAAGGCCGATTGTTCCATGCCAATGCCTATCGGTCTCAGGAATGTCCGGAGATGGTCGTGCATACTAATATTACAAGGAAGCACCCTTTGTGTCGTGTCTCCAGATGTACCGGTACGCAGCGGGCTAGCTGCCGGAGCCGAGCCGGAAGCAAAAGGATCCGTGCTGGCACGCACTGGCCAACCTGGGAGAAGGTGGCACGAAGGGACGGCCCATGTAGAGGTATTTCAACAGCCACAAACGCCGCAAGCGCTCAAGCTTATTGCTGATTCGGACGTTGAGAGCTCAGCTTACAGATCAACTGCCAGTGATACACGGCATCAATGAGTTCAGTCAGAGTCTAGGAGACGATCGCATGCGGAACGTACCGCACTATGCCTCAACGGACCAGTCTGCTAGATAAAGATATATATGCAACGTAAAGTACATTGTTCATAAAGCTACATCCAAGATAACTTCCCCTATATGCTATGCTATCGACCCATTACGCGGCGAACAGTGCTCCGAATGTCGCTCATGCTCGATGAAGGAGACTGCCGCCGCCACGGTGGGATGGAAGTGGTTCTCGCCGAGAAAGTCGACAACTCCACCTTTTCGGAGCGCTTGCAGCTCTGCCGGCCGGACACGCGCGAAGCACACGCATACGCCGCGGCTGGTGTATGTCTCTGCAAGTTCGCGGAATATTTGCACGGCTCTATAAACGCGGCGATCAGAAGTTGTACAATTCGAGTAGGAAAAACGCGCATACGACGCGTCCATCTCTTCGACATCTGCCAGTTGGAAGACGACTGCTACAGGCTCGTCGCGTATGGCTAATGCACGTAATGAGGATAGAAGCCGGCTGGAACAGAGAAGGACGTACGCGCATCGGACGGATGGTGCCTGTTGCTGCCATACAGCTCCAATCGACGTAACCTCTCCTTCATAGATCCAGTGTTCACTGCAGCTCTATCAGCACAACTCTCTCTAGTTTCAGAAGCACATACCAAAGTTGAGATTCTCAAAGATGCGCACGACGAGCACGCCGGACGTATCCTCCAGCTCGGTCGGGAAGTCCTCGTCGATCGGCACGTAGTGTGTCGTCCCCGGCTCACGGGCCATGATCTTGATTCGCTGCTGGGAGGACTGCTTGACGACGAGCAGGATGGTGAGCGCAAAGGGGATGCCGATGCCGACCTCGACACTCCATACGAGGGTTAGGATGAAGGTGAGCATCATGAGGAACATGTCGTTCCACGCGCTCATTCTGGGACATGTCAACGAAACCCATAGGATGAACCCGTCGTGCACTTACTTCCAATAGAACAGGATGTCTTCCGGCATCTCTGCGATAATGGTATACACAACCAAGCAGATTCTACGCGCATCAGCTCTGAACCCTTCCGGCATAGAAAAGCACTCACATGCAAGCCAGAACGGCTTTTGGCAAGAAATACAGTGCGGGCAGGAGGAACCGAATCGACAGCAGCACAATAATGCTCAGGATCAAGCTGCTCATAGGCGTCTTCCCGCCCGTGTCGGCCGCCAGCCTGCTCCGCGTAATCGCGCCATACGCGGGTAAGGTGCTGGGCACGAAGCTCGCCGCGATATTCCCTGCGCCGAGCGCTGTGAGCTCGCGATTCGGGCTGACCGAGTAGCGGAAGCGCTGTGCGTTCTGTTTTGCCGCCACGACCGAGTCGATAAAGCCGACGATGCTGCAGAATATGGCGGTGGGGAAGGCTTGCTTGAAAAAGCGCAGGTTTGTGCGCTGCAGGGGAAGCGCGAAGAAGGATTTGCGCGAAGAGAAGGAGACTGCGCCGAGCACTTCGATCCCGAGCGCTTGCCACTCAAAGGCGCTGCACAGAACTGCCAATACGCGTTAGCACTAAACCACTGCGCGCATATGCGGTTAACGCACTCGTTGTGACAATAACGCAAATCAGGATCTCCGGCAAATATGTTAGGAAGCCAAACCGCTTCTTGAACCGCGTCTTGATCGTCCGCGTAACGATGAGGAAGGATATGCTGCACAGGCTAAGGATGGCGGTGGGCATCTGCGATTCGCGCAGGTGCTGCACGAGGAAGATGCACTTGTCGAACGCGGTGTGCAGGTCCGTGCCGGCGTGCACGTGCGAGAGGCCGAGCCTGGGAGCGTGTTAGCGTTTCCCTACGCTGTGCGGGTTGGACATACATTGGCACGAGTTGCTCGATGACGATCACGAGCGACTGTCCTGAATCAGCATCCCGCTCTGTGCCCTCAGGAAGAGGACGCACCACAGCCGTGACGAACCCCCTGAGCAAGCTCCTGCTCAGCACCACATCGATAAACCCGAGCCTCAGGAGCCCGAGGCACAAGCTGATCATCCCCACCTGGAAAGTGATCATCGTGGCCACCTCGCTGCCCACGGCGGCGGCGTCGTCCCCCGAGTGGGGGTCGTCGTGCAGTATCCGCTGGATGGCCTGGCCGACGAGGAGGGAGAGGGAGCCTTCTGGGCCTACCGAGAGGTGCGCGCAGGAGCCCAGAAGGGAGTAGACGAGCGGTTGGACGGCCGCTGCGAACAGCCCGCTGAAGGGGTCGAGGTGCGCGAGGGACGAGGCGTACGAGAGGGAGAGCGGGATGATCACTGTTGCTACTGTTATGGCCGCTACTGTGTCGCCCCATAAGCTGCGGGAAGGTGTGTCAGCTTCTTCTTGCGGGGGAAGGGGACTCGGAGAGGCGCACTAGGAAAGTTTGTACTCCATCATCCACCGCGTGGCGGGCACGTAGTACCTCACCCTGCTCCTCCACCAGAGCCAGGACCACGCCGGGGCTCCCTGGAGCTCGTCATACTCCCTCCGGCCGGGAGACTTGCCGCTCCCGACCGAGCCATCGCCATGGTGCAGGAGGGGCGACTCTTCGGTGATCACCGACACGCGCCGGGAGAGGTGGGACGGTTCTGGGGAGGCGGCACGCGAGGCGTATGGCGTGGGCGAGTAGGAGGTGCGGTTGGACATGAGGGGTATGGGAGAGGGAGGGGAAGAGGGAGAGTGTGCAAAGAGTGCAAAGAATAGCAAGGGTTTGCGTGAAAGACTTGCAAGCGCACGCAGCAAGCCTCGTGTCGTAATGCAGTGTTTCTATATTGGGCATTCACACAATGTCTACATTTCGTTTCCCTCTCTCAACAGCATCATTCAAGTCGCATTCCCTTGAGATCAACAAAATGTCTCTATTAATATTCCCCCAAATTCGCCTAACCGGACAGCCGTCCCTACATCCTTCCTCGTCCTTAAGTGCATCAAGGGAAGACCCTACATGACGTCCCCCTTTTCAATTTGCATCCGGACCAATCCCCGCCCTGCTTTATGGCACGCCACATTCCAGTCTTCCCCGCAAACAGCGCGCTCTTGACTGGGCAACCAGGGCAGGATCGCAAGCTCGCCCCGAGGCAGGGGAGATCGGACGAGGTCGAGAGGCTGCTGCAACGCTGCTGGTGATCGGAATGCAGAAGAACAACCCTTATCACCAAGTGCGAACCATCCGACCCGATCCTGGACGAATCTTACGCCGTGCCGTGCATGAGCCTGCGTTGATGTGCAAGCTCCGGCCTCCTGTCCACTTCCCTGGCAAATAAACACCCTGGGATTTCCACACTCCGCCGCCCTGACACCGTCATGATGGGAGCCAATCACCCCGTACGCCCATCCGGGCACTCGCCGTCCGGCGCGACCTCCGGTTTCGCGCTGGGCGCTTCTGATCGATTCTCCCCGCATCAACGCGTCGTACTCGGCACACATTCTCAGCCCACACCAGCGCATCGGAACCCCCTCGCCCCTCATCCTTGCCGGGCGCAGTGTCCGTGCGGGCGCTTCACCTGCACAAGGCCGCGTGCAGATAGCGCTGCCTGCCTGCAATCCACGATAGATGAGAGCCCGCGCTTACCTTATCGGTCGCAAGACTGCGTTGCGACGGTAGGATGATGAGCCTGCGCCTGCTTCTCCCCTTCAGCGTATATCAGCCCGCTCGGGCTAGGGAACGGGCGTGCGCATCCCTCGTCTCCCTCGCTCCCAGCACCAACGCGCAACATGCATATACCTCCCCTGCACGTGCTCTCCCTCCTCTTCGCCGCCGCATACACTCTCGCGGCACCAACCTCGCGCGAGCACCAGGGTAAGGCTTTCTCCACCTCATTTCCTCATCACGTGCTTACCCTCCTTCCGCGTATAGCGCTGCTCAACGGTCTCCCCTCCCCTCCCTACTCCAATGACCCGTCGAGTCCGCTGCCCCCCACCCAGGTGCTCATCCTGGGCGGGGGGATGTCCGGGCTCTCGGCGGCGTACGCGCTCGCCGCCTCCCATAACCTCACAAACTACACCATAATCGAAGCGCAGCCGTACCTCGGCGGGCGGCTGCACTCGGTCCCATTCGGCTCCAACCCCTCCGCAGCGGGCGCGCCGTACATCATTGAAGCGGGGGCGAACTGGGTGCACGGGCTGGCGAATAACGCGACTGGCGCTGTGAACCCCGTGTGGGAGCTCGTGCAGGCCTTTGGGCTACGGACGACGCGCAGCGCGGACGGCGTGCCGGAGGCGTTTTCCAGGAAGGGGAGGGTGGATATCGGCAGGGCGTGGGAGGACTGGAGGGCGGCGTGGGACCGGTTTCTCACGCTTGGCAGGGAGAGGCAGAGGCGAGGGCTGGGGGATATGACCGCTCGCGCGGGACTGCGTATCGCCGGCTGGGAGCCGGGGGACTATATCCGGCGCAGGTGAGCAGCTTGTATTGGGGGGGGGGGAGAGGGAAGGCTGAATGCGCAAGGCAGCGTCGAGTTCTGGAACTTTGATATGGAGAGCCAGCAGAGTCCCGACGAGAGCTCCTGGTTCGAGATCGCCAATAACCACTACTACGTGCGTCCTCCCTCGCGCCGCTTCGTCTCAGGGGCTGACAAGAGATAGACATACCATGGCTTCTCGGACGAGGAGCACCTCGTGCACGACCCGCGCGGGTACGTGACCGTCGCGACCGGGCCGTACTTCTCGCTCCCCAAGGAGAAGCAGGGGACGCTCGTCCTCGGCCGGCCCGTGACGGAGCTGCGCTATTCGCCGGAGGGCGTTGCTGCCCGGTTGGCGGACGGGGGCGTGGTCACGGCGGACTATGCGATCTGCACGTTCTCCGTGGGGGTGCTGCAGTCCAAAGGTTCGCGCATACACCTGCTCGAACGCGGAGCTGATAAGAGAACACTTACTTAGCGGTGACGTTCCACCCTGCGCTCCCGCGCTGGAAGTCGGACGCGATCGACGGGTTCTCCATGTCGACGTACACCAAGATTTTCCTGCAGTTCTCCGCCCGCTTCTGGCCGCAGAGCGAGTACCAGCTGCACGCCTCCCCGCGCCGCGGGTTCTACACGCAGTGGCAGTCGCTCGACGCGCCCGGCGTGCTCGAGGGCAGCAATATCCTCTTCACGACCCTGACGGACGAAGAGAGCGTGCGCGTCGAGGGGCTGAGCGATGCCGAGGTCAGGGAGGAGGTGCTGGAGGTGTTGAGGGGCATGTACGGGCCAGAGAACGTCAGCGACGTCACCGCGTTCTACTTCCACAGGTACCCCTTCTTCAGACTGAGGAGGCGCTCGCTCACGCTCGCACGCAGGTGGAACAGCAACCCCTACACGCGCGGCTCGTACTCCAACTGGCCCGCCTCCTACCTCCCCGCATCGCAAAAGAATCTGCGTGCGGCGCTCTCCGCGCGCCTCCTCTTCGCGGGCGAAGCGACATCGTACGAATACCTGGGCTTTCTGCAGGGCGCGCACCTCGAAGGCCGCAAAGCCGCCGAGAGCATCGCCCACTGCTTGAGGGAGGGCGGGGCGCGTGGTTGCCTCGGTCAGGACTGGTTCGAGGATATCCTCGCCGGGCAGGGGACGAAGCAGCAATGGCAGAGGAGGGAGCTGCAGGACTGATGCGTATGGAGCAGCTTGTTCCTGTCGTGAAGAAGCTGCTCCGGGATCCTGCACTATTAGGTGCACAAGTGCTGTGCATATGTTTGTTTTCGTTTCTTTGGGCTGTTAGTGCTTTCTCGTAACTCCATCATTACTGATATGATTCATGACCACGCGTATGTCTCGCGTTCCGCAGTTGATTCATTGTTGATTGACCAACGCGTCAGAAGATCACGGACGCTCGTGCCTGACCCTGTCTCTTTCCGAGTCGTTTGCAGCTCCAGTCACCCTTGCTTCTTTCTTCCACGATCCACGAAACCACCATGCGCTGGACGTCATCACACGACTTCGCCGTACGAGTATCTCCGCCTCTTTCGTAGAGGTGCATGATGTGGAACAATGTTCAGGCTTCCTGGATTGTGCTATCTTTGCTTGGTCCTATGTTAAAGATATGTCTACCGACCTGACGGGTGTCCTTCTCGTCCACCACTCGTGTGCCAGAAGCCAACCCTCGAAAGTTCTCTCGCAAGTCTATGTCGCTCCCTGAAAAGACGCTTTCCACCGTCGAAGACGCAGCGGGGGAGGCAAAGCCTGTGCCGTCTGAGACGAGCTCCTTGAGCGACGGCGACGATGCGCTCAAGCTCGTGGGCGCGACTAGGCAATATGTCTTTGACGAGGAGTATAACAGGCGCTTGACACGCAAGCTTGATTGGGTCATCCCTCCCATCTGTGCTGCGGTATACTTCACGCAGTTCTTGTAAGCTCATACTTGATTTTCGAACGCACGCTGCGGCTGATGGAGGTGCAGGGACAAGACAACTCTCAATTATGCGAGCATCATGGGCCTGCCGATCACAGGACAGGACTACAACACCGTGTCGATGGCGTTCTATATCGGCTTCCTCGTCTGGGAGTTCCCAACGCAGTACATTGCCCAGCGGCTCCCCATCGCCAAGTATCTCGGTGGGTGCCTCTAAGCATCCTTCATGCGTCCGCTCATCACCGGTTGCAGGCTGCAACGTTGTCGTATGGGGTGCGATCGTCATGCTGCACGCTGCGGCGCCCGAGTTCGGGCCGTTCTACGCGCTCCGGTTCATCCTGGGCATGCTCGAGAGCTGCGTAGCGCCGATCCTGATCCTGATCGTGAGCATGTTCCACCGGAAGAACGAACAGGCGTCGCGCATCGCCTGCTTCTACCTGATGGTGCGCGCCTGCACAGGTCATTCGGTAAGAGGAGTGCGATTGCTGACACATGGGGCAGAACGGGCTCACCTCCATCTTTGGCGGCTTCGTCGCGTACGGCATCTCCTTCTACCCCGGCCCATACGCGCCGTGGAAGATCATCTACCTGCTGCTGGGCGCGCTGGCCATCCTAGTGGGGTGCATCGTCCTGCTCTTCCTGCCCGATTCGCCGGTGACCGCGCGCTTCCTCTCGGAAGAAGAGCGTATCGCGGCGCTCGAGCGGGTGCGGGACGACCAAGGCGGTACGCACAACAAGACGTTCAAGCTGTACCAAGTTGGGGAGGCGGTGCGGGACCTGCGCACATGGTGCATCGTCCTCGTCACCATGCTCACGAGCATCCCCAATGGCGCACTGAGCAACTTTAGCAACATCATCATCAAGAACTTTGGATACTCGAGCCAGCAGGCGCTCATCCTGTCCACGCCGGGAGGTGAGCGCTCTCCGCACTGGCGGTGTTGACGTGGCTGACCCGCGCAGGCCTGGTGGGGGCGGTGACGACGGTCCTGTGCGGCTACCTCTCAGACAAGCGCGGGGACCGCATGCTCCCCATAGTAGGCGCTGTGATTCCCACGATCGCGGGCGCTGCGATCCTGGTTGGTGCGTCAAGCTCGGGGAACAAGGGCCTGCTGCTGTTCGCAATCTACCTCGTGAACACGTTCGGCAGCGCACTGAGCGTGATCTACGCGTGGAACGCGAGCAACACGAGCGGGCACACGAAAAAGGTCACCGTGAACGCCCTAACACTGGTGTCGTTTGCCGTGCGTCGTCCTGTCCTTGCCTATTCCTCTTTGCCGGCTGACAGCTGCCCGTACGTACGGTAGATCGGCAACATAATCGGCACAGAGATCTTCCAGCCCTCGGACGCACCGCAGTACCTTCCCGGAAAAACGGCAATCATCGTCCTCCTCTGCATCACCATACTAGTGTGCCTCCTCCTGCGGCTGCTCAACATCCGCCTGAACAGGCAGAAGCGCGCCGAGGTGCAACGGCTCTGCGCTGAGAAGGGGTGGGGGGCGGACGTCAATTCGCAGGAGCAGCTAGGGAAGGAGAGGGAGAGGAACGCGTTTAGGGATATGACTGATAGGGAGAATCCGTTTTTCGTTTATACGACGTGAACATAGCCGCGCCCGCGGAACATAGGCTTGCGTAGCCGGTCATAGGATGATCGGATAGGGAAGCAGGGACGATAGAATAGAACAGGACCGTGCAGAGTCGGTTTGTCCGGCACTCGAACGCCACATCAGTCCACCAGAGCAGTGTCCGAGCGAGCGAGCGGTCCAGTCAGCCAGGGAGAAGGGAGAAGGGAGAAGTGGGAGCGCCCAGTCAGCAGTTTCCGCTCCAGGCTGGGTGCCTGCCAGCGCGTGCAGGGGTATTCGGGAGCATGTGGGCGGCTCAGGGCGCTCACGCGAGTCGGTAGTGCTGCTGCGAACGAAAGAAAGAAAGAAAGAAAGAAAGAGGATGTTGTTTGGTGGTTGTAAGACCGAGGACGGCGGTGATGATGAAGATGATCATTGATCGTTTGATGATCATTAATGATCGGGCGGAAGCGAGGCTCCAATGCGCGCCTACAGTGACGCTCGGAAGTATTAGACCTTCCTCACCAAATGGTATTTTTTCACATATGACTTGCTAGAAGACTACACATCACCGATTTTTTTCATTCATTAATGTAGCAGGGATATAGGAAGTATGCTATCATGTTTTGCTAAGATGTAGTCCAAAAAGGAGCACATTTGAGGTGTGGAAATGGAATGCGCTCCAAAGGCTCAGCCAAAATGGACCCTGAGGAGGGTCTAATACATTCGAGCGTCACTGTATCACCGGCAGAGCGGCACGTTACGGTCGCATGCGGCAGCTGGCGCTCGCGTGGCGCGATTGGCCCGGCTCGGCTGTCAGGGTCGGGTCGGAAGGGTCTCCCGGCTGTCGGCAGGGGATTATCGGCGAACTAGGCGCCGGTGGAGAGCCCGAGGAGAGGAGAGGGAGAGAGAGGGAGAGGTTATCTGTGTCCGGATAATGCACTGTATGATCGGTCTTGTGCTCCGAGTTCGGCTTCCAAAGACGCCGACCGACCGTACCTAAGATCTGGTAAGGAGGACAGCGGAACACAGGCGAAGATGACTCGAGAAGCACACTGTTGCGTGTGGCCGCGGCCATGGTTCCAGGGGTCTGGATGACTGGGCGGTCAGGCGATCGGGAGCTGAGAAGTGTTGGGAGCATCTGGGAGGGCAGGGGTACTTAAAGCCCTCTCTTCGCTGGAGGGGAGGGCCAGGCAGTCCGAGTCCTTACCCTCTGCCCCTCTAGCTGCGTATCCCCACGTGCTCAACAGCTCATAGTCAACAATGTCCGACGCGCCGATTGGTCTGAGTGCGTCCTCCTGCTCTTCCTGGGCTCGACGAGGGACGGGGACTGGGACTGATATGTGGGGCAGTTATCATCACCCGCCATGGGGACAGGCAGGGGTTCTACCAGGACCCGACTAGTGCGTCCCTCTCTCCCCTCCCTCCTCCTACCCGCTCACCGAACCCGCGCCCCAGGCTACACCGCCTCCAACACGGTGATCACCCCCCTTGGAGAAGTCCAAGAGTACCAGTCGGGCACGGGCGTGCGCGCGCGCTACCTCACTCCCGGAGGGGCGAGCTACATGCCCCAGATTTCGGCGGCGGTGCCGAATATCAACCAGATCGACGTGCGCGCCGATGCTGGGGGAGAGGGGGGCGTGATCGTCGATAGCGCATATGCGTTCATGCAGGTGCGCTGCTGCTCCAGTTCCTCTTTCCTGCTGCTCCTCGGACAGCTGGAGGAGCCGAGGAGCACATGCTCACGCTCAGCTCCAGGGCCTGTTCCCCGCGAACACGACCGCGCAATCCATAACCCTCGCGAACGGGACGACGATCACTTCTCCCCTAGGAGGGTACGTGTACGTGCCCGTGCAATCCGTGGAGCCTACGGAGGACTACACGCTCGAGGGGTTCACTTCCTGCCCCACGTTCGCATCGCACAACACGGCCTTCTACCAGTCGCCCGCCTTCCTCCAGGTGCAGAGCGAGAATGAGGCGTTCTTGCAGAGCTTGGAGCCTGTTTTGGGGCCGAATAGGACAATCTCTCTAGCGAATGTGTGTCTTCCCTCTCTCTCTCCACTGCGCTTCGCCGCCGCTGACGCCACGCAGATGTACAACATCTTCGACTTTATGAACGTGCAGAACATCCACAACGCCTCCTTTGCCGCGCTCGTCACTCCGGGGACGATGGAGCATGTGCGCGATCTGACAAACTATCACGAGTACGGCGTGTTCAGCGACGTTACGCCCGGGGGTGTGGGGAATATCGCCGGCCAGGCGATCCTCGCTGTGCGTTTTGCTTGTATCTCTCTTGCGTAGAAGATGTGCTGATATGCGTGCCGCAGCCAATGCTCACCGCGCTCACCGAGTTCCAGAACGCGTCCTCTCCCGTGCGGCTTCAGTACCTGGGCGTATCCTACAAGCCCTTCCTCTCGCTATTCAACATGACCCAAGTTCCCAACACGGACATAGTCGACTACGCCTCAGTGCTAACCTACGAAGTGCGCAACACCTCCTCGGGGTACACGATCCGCGCCAGCTTCCGGAACGGCACCGCGACCGCATCGGACGGGAGCGACATTGCCCCTCTGTCGATGTTCGGCAACCAGCCGGGGGCGGATATGCCCCTGGAGCAGTTTGTGGCAAACGTCGCGCCCTACGCGATCAATAACCTCACGCAGTGGTGCAACGTGTGCAACCAGACCAGTCTGAACGGGTGCGATATCGCCTTGGAAGCGCAGGCTGAGCGCGCTTCCGCCAGCACCTCCTCCTCCTCGGGAGGGTCGGGCATGGTCTCCCCCCCAGTGGCAGGTGTCATAGGCGCAGTGGTGGCACTCGCCGTGGCTGGCGTGCTCGTGGGCCTGTGGGCGCTCTGGACGCGCACGAGGGGCCGCAGGCCCGTGCAGCCCATGGCCGCGGCCGCAGACGACGCGAGCGCGACGCACTCTGCGGAGATGGCGAAGAAGCAGTGAGCGGGTGAAATGGGAGTTGACGTTCGGGAGGGGGGAAGATGCTGGTCCCGACTGGATGAAATGATGACGCAACAGGGCGCGACACGAGATTGTTGTAAAACTAAACGCTGGGTTGAAAGATTATGATGACTTTGTTATGGTCGACAAGGGTCGCTTGGATATTTCCGAGCCGCAGGGGAACGAGGGACGTCGCTCAATCAGGGCTGGGAGATGGGTACTCGGGCGTCAGGATACCGTATGCGCGTATATGCAGAAGATATATTCGTGGATATGATGGTGGATTAGCTCTAGAGGCCGACGAGGGCTAGATATTAGAGAGAGATGCTGGAAATCGAAATGCCACAAAGGTGGAGACACAGCACTTGTGTCACGCAGTCTATTCCTGCCCATCGATCCAGCGGCAGACAAACTTGATCCCCTCCGTCCTGTCAGGCTCCATGAACCTGCATCCCTTATCAGCCATCGCTTCATTCAACAGAGCAAGCACCTCACCACATGCAAAACATCTCGTGTGGGGCGTCCGGCCACTCCTTGTACACGAGCGGGACGCCGTCTGGCTCCATGCGCTCCCGG
>KV417339.1:0-18355 GCA_001630345.1 Calocera viscosa TUFC12733
AGCGGCGGCCAATATGGTGCGCACAACTCCTGTCTGTCCTTTGATCATTTCCCCTCTGCGGCTGTCGCTATATTATACTCTCGGGCCAAACTGGGAGAGCTCCGAGCACATCGACCTATGCCTACTTGTGTAGTCCTCCCGCTACCCATAATAAGGGCATAGCAACGAATGTGTTCGCACCTCTCGCAGTCTCCTTCGTTGTCTTACTTGTGCTATTACGGACACTTGGTCTGGCTACCTCCAGCACGCAGAACCTGTCGGGGATCTCAGAGGGGCAAAAATCATCTGATAAAGCTCCTCGCTGGCGTTCTTGCGTGCTCGATGTCATCCGGCCAGTCTGCGGAGAAGTTCTCTCTGGGGCTTGAGGATCATTCAGCACACGAAGAAGACGGCGGCCTGTGGAGGAATCGCTCCGCTGCATGCTGCACATAGACTCGTGTGCTCGACGTCTTCAATGACTCCCTCCCCAGCTGTTGTTATCCCTCTCCCAGCACCAGAGCCTCACCCACTATGGCACCAGCGGATTCAGCACATTCTTCCCCATGTCCTGGATTCAACCAGAACTTCGCATATCCATGTGCCAATCTTGTTGATGTCGAGGAATGTTGTAAGAGTGTGCTCTACTACTCGCGGCCGATTACTCCACCACTGGCTGTTATTCTCAAAGCGCCGGGCGGGCTCCTGCACGCAGTCGTCCACGGGCTCTGCAGGCACGTCTGTCTGCTATCTGTTCCATGGTGCTCGACCGCTCGGGTGCAGCAATTTCGATTTAGATCTCTAACTTTCCAAGTTGTTATTGTCTCGAATATCCTATCCAATCTTATTCATGACCTGCAGGGTTTCTTCTCAAATTATATATCCTAGAGAAGTGACATGCTTTGTGCTCCTCATAACGACCCTCTCAGGCGCAGCGAGCAAGGGAAGGTGCTTCGGTGAGCTGCCCCTGCTCTAGTTTGGCACGGACCAGCAGCAGCCGCTCGCCCCACCAACATCAGGCCTCACGGCACCACCGCCCAGCGTGATCCTCCCCCGCCAGGTCGGGTTGTCCCCCCCTCCGTGGGTTCCAGCCCGGGCTGCGCAGCCCCTACTTCTCCTTCTCCCCCTTGCGCGGACGGGCGGCAAACCCACCTCCCCTCTTGCACAACATTCCCTCTCTCCCCCCTCCTGAACCGGCAAGTGCTGAACCAAGCTCTCACCCCGTCCCCCCCGCCCCCCCAGCATCTCCCCCACCGCCGGTCGGTCCATACCCGCTGCTGCTGCTGCTGTACCCGGCCTACCCGTGGCCGAGGAGACGTCAACTCCGATGGAAGCAGTGCCGACGATCGCAGAGACAGGCCTGCCGATCGCCAGCATTGCGGAGAGCGGCCCTGGGCCAAAGGGGGGGGTTTTGAAGAGGGAGGAATTGCACCCCCCTCCCCCCCCACCACGAGTCCTGGTCCGCCTGCGTTGCCGGCCAGAGGAAGCAGGGGCAGCGGGCAGGCAGGATTTCTGAATGCGGAAGAGGAGAAACGCGCTCTGGAGAGGAAAGAGAGGGATCGGATCCTTCTTGGCGCCAGCAGCTCAGCTCAGGGCAGCGGCAGCGGCAGCGCAGCTCCGCCCTCGGCGTACCACGCGCCCTCACTCCCTCGGATCGGGCTGCCCTTGCCTGCTAAGTACAGCCAGGGCGGGCCAGGTGGGCACAGGGGAGAGGATGATGTCGCCTTATGCTGCTTGAGCTGATATTTGAAGGAGGAAGGGGGGAGGGGCTGGCGCACGCGTCGGCAGACATATGCTGTTTGCCTTTGATTCGAGATTGTATTTGTAGACTTTGGCTGGGGGACCGGGTCCACGAGGCGGGAGTGCAGGAAGGGGAGATTGAACGAGTTCTTGCACGATTCTAGTTCAATGGCGGTAATTACAAGTTTGCATGAAACATCATCGTCTCCGACGATCTAGGAGTCATCCGAAGGGATCAGAAAGCTTGCCCTAAACAACGGAGTCACGCGTCCTTGCCAACCGGAGGCAGACTCGCAGTTTTATGTGGCCGCCCACCCGGGACGCGCTCGGGAGTGCACAGCACAAGTCGCTTGGGGATACCGTGGGCAGCCCACTGTTCTTGTTCCGAAATGGCACGTGCTCCGCCGCCCTCAGCCCTCCCTCTATATACTTTCCTTCGCTACACACACCTTACTGAGTGGGCACGTCGGCGTTCAGCACATCATTACCTTCCCCGTCCGCAGCCTCTGGGTCGTCCATGAGCGCTGCGGTATTATGACCAGAAAGGAGGATGATGTGCTCAACCCCTCGCGCCCCTCTTCCCTGTTGTCTGCTCTGGTCTTCTCTGTCTACTCGTGCTGGATGGCAAGGGGTGCGGACAACATGTTGCTTTCGTGCTGGCTTGCGGACGGGTTTCGTCCGCTGTGGCCGCCCGTAGATGACGTGCTCTCCCTCTCCTCGCCTTGATATTCTGTCTGGCATATGCTCTTCTCTTGCCGCGTCACCTTCGAAGCATGGCTCTGGAAGCGCGACGGTGTTCAACATATCGTGCAACGTTCCGCTTCTGCACGCTCAGACGTTTGTCAGCGTGCTAGCAATGTGGCGACGTGACGAGGTGTTCGACCCGCCATGCACTCCTACATTCTATCGTCCTAGTGCTGCTATGATGTCTGTTGTGCTAGGGAGTCGCCAGCACGTTGCCTTCCTGGTGGTCTGTGGATGGGTCTATTCCACTATCTCCATCAGGCAGAAATGTGCTCGCCCTCCCTCGCCCTGTCTTGATATACCTTGGCGGCATCCAGGACGAGAACGTTCAGCACACCATGGCAGCTCAGCTGGTGCGTCATCATGCTGGTGACGCTAGTAGCGGCACCTGCTACGGTGTGCTTAACACCTCTCTGCCCCCTGATAATTCCCCTTCTGTGGCTGTCGCTAGGCTCTTGGGCCAGGGAGAGCTCGGAGCACATTGACCTATGCCTGATTGTGTAGTCCTCCCGCTATGCATGGACTGGGCAACGGATTGAATGTGCTCGCAGCCCTTGTTTGTCGTCGTTCTCTTACTTCTGTTATTACGGAACACTTGGTCTGGCTACCTTCAGCACGCAGAGCCTGTCGGGGATCTCAGGGGGGAAAAACCCATCTGATGTTCCTTGCATAGCGTCCTTGTGTGCTCGATGTCACCCGACCAATCTGCGCAGAGTATTTTCTCTGGAGCTTGATGATCGTTCAGCACACGAAGGGACGGCAGCCTGCAGAGGAATCCCTCCGCTACAAGCGGTCGATCGCTTCGTGTGCTCGATGGTCTTCAATGACTCCCAAGGCATTTGTTGTTAGCGCGCTCCCAGCACCAGAGCCTCACCCACCGTGGCATCAGCGGATTCAACATATCCTTTGCCTTCTGCTGGATTCACCAAGAGATTTGCATAGCTAAGGGCTACCCTTGTTGATAACGAGGGATAGGCAGACCGTGGGCTCTACCGCTCGCGACCGATTTCTTTACTCTTGGATGTTTCTCTCGACTGGCACCTGGGGATGTCCAGCACGCAGTCAACCACGGGCTCTGCAGGCACGTCTGTCTGCTATACTGTTCGTGGGTGCAACTGCATGCTCGACCGCTAGGGTGTTTGCAACTTCATTTGCCCTTGATTAGATCCAGGACTTTCCATGTTGTTATCGTCTCGAACGTCCTATTAAATCATATTCATGAGGTGCAGGGTTCTCAACCACACATGGCGGCGAAGCGACATGCTTCATGCTCGTGCTCTGGCCGGTCTGATTCTATTCCATACACTTTCAGTTGTACTGTGGGAAGAAAGCACACGATGAGGATGCTACCGCATCCAATCTGGTCGTACAAGATCACGGGAATGCCGTGCGCCTCCACAAGAACAGAAAGCGGCCGGAGGTAACGTCCTGGCATGCCGGGTCCACCGTGCAGCCCGATGAGAGGGAGCTTACCGGGGGCCGCCGGAAGGGTGCCGTACACCTCGTATGCGGTCTCCCACTCGCCGAACGAGACTTTTCCAGTTGTGGTTGGCTTGTATTGAGACATTGTATCGACAAGCACGAACCGAATTGTAGCACGGAGTACAGGGCTATGATCAGATGATGGCCCGCCATATGTACGAGCCACTATTCACTCGTCAGATCCAATTTAAGGACGACAAGGGAATCTGCTTACTATACGGACGACAAGTTTGCCAGAGAACTACGGACAGAATGTCAGGACGATGGAAATGACAGCTGATCGGCAAGACTCACTTGACCACTCCAATGCTGACAGCGCGCTTCTCTGCCGGGCGGTAGATCGTATTCGAAAGGCAGCTGAGCGTCATAGGGCTGCATGCCCAGATCCCCGCAGCGCCTGTTCAGGGTATCAATTCCAGGGTTCGCTTGCTTGTGATCAAATAGACTTACCGAACGTAAGGAACGCGTAGCGAACCTGATTGTTGCTAGTCACAGTGGCTACGATGATTAGGGAGACCGTGGATATGGTCGCCATGACCATGATATGCTTCGGCCGCTCATTCTGGATATCAGAGGAGAAACAGCAGATAAGAACGATGACGAGCGATGCGCAGTCTAAAGAAGTCCGGTTAGAACCAGATGGATGGCATCATCCGGAGACGTACAGATAGGGATGGTCATCTGATCAAGCACATTAGTACAGATCGCCAAATCGATGAATGCAACATAGGTATTGAGCCATGTTCCCGGTATACCCTAATGCGCCCATTAAGGTAGGGATGAAGTACATGATGGTGCCGGCGCAAGTACACAGGCTCTGAGCGACCATGAAGGCCCAAGTCCTAGCCAACGTGCTCAGTTCATGTCAACCCCTCATAAGCGCAGGAACCTACCTCCAGTCCCGAACTGCGGCAAGGAAGCTCTGCAAGTGCGTCATATCACCCGCTTCACTCGAGTTGTTGTCCTGTTGCAGACGGTGGACGGCATATTCACGCTCTTCGTCAGTCAACCACCGAGTGTTGACCGGGAAGTCAGGGAGGATGACCCTAGCGAAGCGGGTTCAGCAAGGTGGCTAATTCAATGAATCTTGCTCGACTTACATCGCAATGAAGGAGGCGCCAACAGTAATGACACCCTCGACTGTAGGAAGTCAGTAGAGGCTGGGTGTGAGAAACATGATACTGGCTCAGGAACAGCCACTTCCAGGCAGGCAGGTTGCCGCGGTTCTGCATGTGGTCGACAATTAACCCAGCTGCGCAACTGATTAGCTGCTGTCTCCTACCCTCTACCTCTATAGATGCATACCAATGAGACCACCGACGGCGCCCGATATAAGAGACGCGGGGTCGGCTATTTCCCGGTGGGGACTCTATTAAGCGGGGTGGGTGTCCCCACTCTGCCCCACCTGCGCCCCGGCCCGCCGCCGGTCCGTGCCTTTTCTGCCCATCCCCCGTGGGGCAAAGCGCATTCCCCCGATCATTTAATCACATCACATATATTAAGGGGCGCAATAGGCTTCGTCAACCAAGACGCCGGAGCAGAGAGGGAGGATAAGTGGGGAAAAGCCGAGTGCACGACCGCTATGTATGATCAGCCTGCATTTGTGAGCTGCTTCCGTTCCAGGGGTCGTTTCAGGGCGCCGCGATGTCTTAACGCCGGGGTTCCCGACCCTTGTCCCTGGAACGGACGGAGTCATGGGAGGGCCCTAACGATACAGCATTACACTGCTGGACATATGACACAACTCAAGAAAGAATCCCACATGATCTGCTCGTGTTACACCAATCACTCTCTACGAAAACTCACCCATTGAAAGGAGCGTAGGAGGCATTCAAGATGTCGTCTGAGAAGGACGGAGAGAAAGGCAACCATGCTGGGAAAGACGTGCTCGAGGGCGATGTGTCCGCTCCATCCATGAATTGGCTTGTCCACTCGTTGCTGATGGAAGACCCGGAGGAGACGGCACCGACCGACGGAGTAGTCCACTCGTCGCTGTTGCTGGTCTGCATTGGCTGCGATAGCATTGCGACGCCTTGCATGTCGTTGGACTGTCCACTTGGCTGTTGCGGGCCCCTGGTCTTGCCCCCAATACTGAAGAGGTATGGTTCGACATACTCTCGGAAGTTTTGCATTGCGGCTTGCGCTCGATGTGCGTCGCAGTCAGGAGGCGGGAGATTCATGGTGGTCGAGAGGTCATTGAGCGGACTCCACAAAATCTGCGTCTGCATGTGCCAGGACCATCTTCTCCTCGCTTCTTCGTTTCGGTATACTTCGACGGTGCGCTCAAGGATCTCGACAGAGGCCATAAATTGATCCTTTTCACCTTCTGCGCCTGTGGTGCCTTTCTTTCCCTTTGAGTGGAACCGCATATAACAGATAACCAGATGCGCCACGTGGAACACCAGAGACTGGAAGGGAACCGTCAGGTTGCACCCCGAGGTGACTTCTCCGATATTTCCTTCTGGAGGTTGTTGATGAAATCGCTCTTTTCAGCCGATGTGATCTCGCCATCGCTCAGTTGTTCAAACCCGTTGGCCTTGGAAGATGCTCCTTTCTCCTTCCTCAAAACATACAACCGGAGCATACTGCGAAGCGTGCCATATCGCATGAGGACAAAGGACATGTCCGTGCAGCCTTCTCGTTCGACAGATGGTTGGGTCATGGTGGGGTCGAGATCGCTGTCGTTGACGTTGAGTGGGAACCTGACGTTGAAGTCGTCCACGGAGATGGTGCGCTCCACATCCTCCCCACGCTCGCCAGGACGCGCGTCCAGTAGAAGCATGGCCCACCATAGCTGTCGCCGCATCTCTGCCTCGAATACTGAGCATCCTTCGGACTTGGATTCGTCGTGTAGCCCCATACGTCGTGCAAGCCGCGTTGCAATTCCTGTGAGCAGCCATACTCGATCGGATTGAGAGTCTCTTCGAAGAGCAAGCTAGATAGACCATGTCAATATCCACGAAGAGGAGGTACAATTCAGAGCACACGGACAAGATATAGAACAAACGCCTGCAACACAACCATGTCTCGAGTTTCTGTAAATCTTGCGCGTTCAAGTGCTTGTTCCGCACGTTCATGATACCACTTCACCGGCAAGTCTTGCTTCTTCCGCTCCTCTTCTCCAAGGGATATGACCGCCAAGTAATAGATACTGAATATCAGACACTCCACGCCGGGAGGTACGCCTTCCGGTTCGCGCAGCGCCTGCGCAATCATTCTCTCCACCGTGGGAGCATGGAATACTCTGACGAGAGGGTTGACATTCTCCTGAAAGATGTGCCACAGCTCGAAGATGTGTCCATGGCGGAGTGGTGCGGATGTCCGTCTAGCAGTGGGTTCCCTAGGCACAGCTTGCCGTCTTCTGTCCATGGGAAGACATGGTACTTTCTTGCGAGCACAGTTCCAGCACGGCTCAGAGGGACTGGTTCGGGTGCATTTCAGCTTAGATTCCTGGCATCCTCTGCAAGACCGAGGCCTAGCGGATGATGGGCCTGCGGAAGGCGGCGGCGTCTGCGTGTCTTGGTCCGCAAGAGCAGGTGAAAAAGCAGGATACGGGCCTGCAGAGTCAAGCGCAGAGTATCCGACAGCAATGCCCGTGTATGTTTGTGGCAGCATACGGTACACGGACACGCACACGGACTCGCCGCGCCCGGAGCGGGGGAGTCGGAAACGGGGAGCGCGGGGGGCATAGAGAGGGACGAGAATGCGACGCCTGGGCCGTCTATGTAGGCTGTGGTGGACGCGCTGAGGAGAGAGAATGAGGGGCTGAGAACGAGGTTGTACGTCTGCTCTTTTCTCCGGGTCTCAGACAGGTGCTGATCGGGTTGTGTGCTATTTTCTGCTCGCTCACAGACACGAAACCGAACTGGACTACATCCGGCTCACGCGCACCCTCTCCTCCTACCGCGAAGAGCTCCTCTCCCTTCGCCGCCAGCTCAATCTGCCAGTGGACAACCTTCTCTCCTCCCCTCCCATCTCCCCGCTCTCCTTGCCCCTCTCGCCCCGTAGCCGCGCCGGCTCGCTCGGGCAGCACAGGGGATCCTGGGTGCACGCCGCCTCTCCCCTTGTCTCAGCTACAGCAGGAGGAGGGGGGATAGGAGGCGCAGCCGCCTCCCGCAGGAGCCCGATCCCCGAAGATCTCTCAGAGCTGGAAGCGCTCTCCCCGCCTGTCCACCCTCTCTACCCGCACTCTCTCGCCCGCCGTCCGTCCCACCCATCGCATTACCCCGCCAGCCAATCCATCTCCACCTCCACCTCCTCATCATCATCAGCGAACACGAGCACAACACCCTCGCCATACGCCTCGCTCCTCTCCTCCGTACCCCAAAGCGCGCAGAGCGCATTCTCCCCCAGCTCATCCCCGCCCTTCGCTCTCTCCTTCGGCCAGGGCGCCGCCCAAGGACAGGGGAGCACCCCCTGGGGGCTATCATACCCCTCCGTACCCCCGCCCAGCCTCTCCAGCTCGCTCGGGTCAGTGAGCGGCTCCCTGCCAAACTCGATCAGCTCCTTCCCGCCCGGTGCGTACGGCCCAGGGAGCAGGCGGGGAAGCTTGAGCACCGCACACCCCCATCCGGGCATGCCCGGCGGAGGGGGAGGAACGGGAGGGGCGGGAGAGCAGAGGGGGAGGAGGGTGGTCGAGACTGGTAGCTTGAGACGGGCTCGGAGCGGGAGCAGGGGCCCCGGGAGTAGGCTGAGGACTGCGTTGCAGGAGGGGGCGGGGACAAATGCGGTGGATGGCACTGGCACTGGGACGGGGCTGAATGGCACTGGCACTGGGACGGGGTTGAATGGCACTGGCACTGGGACGGGGTTGAATGGCACTGGCACTGGGACGGGGTTGAATGGCACTGGCACTGGGCCAGTGGAGGGGCAGTGAATGCCCGTGCTGCTGTTTGAGAAAGGGGAGATGTGGGGCAGATGTGATTGTACGCTGGGCGTTGGGTGTTGATAGCCGGAAGTCCTGATATGAGAAAAAACCTAATCTTTACCCCCTGGCGCGGCTGTCGATCGGTCGCACTGGCTGTTTGTACGCTATGTACTTTTACTTTCTTATGGTATCGCATGCTTTAGTGATCTCGCGTGAGAGCTGAGCGGTGAGAGATGAGTGATAGACACTACCCCAAGGCTTGCCACCTGGAGCACGCCCGTATCATTACACGTGCATACAGTATCATACAATATCCAAACACAGCGTGTTGATGCAGCTCAGTACTCCTCCGTCGCAGCCTTCTTCAACAGTTCCTGATAGTCCGATCCCAGCTTTACCAACGTCTTGCTGCGAGCTGCAGGCAAGCATGAGTCTTGCGTCGTGTTCGTGCAAAGCGCCACGTACCAAATATAGAGAGAACCTCACGCAGCAAGTCCCGCTTCTGCATGCCTAGTACACTCGAGGTCCAGCCATCGTCTCGCCCAGGTCGCCTGGATACATAATTAGACTGTTAAACGGAGAACGGAGAACAGCACGGACCAATACAATGGCCCGCACAGCTCCTTAATCAGCTCCTCCGCCTTGCCCCGGAATCCTTCATCCGCCAATCTTCGTGCATAGGTGACAAGCGCCAGCTTATACTCGCTAGGACTGTCGAGAGCCTTAGCAGCATGCAAACGCGTCTCAAGATGTCCGAGCGTCATGGCCGCGCTCCACCACTCTGGCCTGTCCTCAATGAGCAGCTCCATATGCTTGGCATCGTCATTGGCCGCTTCGACCGCCGAGACTGGCCCGCGCGGTCCTGCCGATGGAGCACGCGAAGCACGAGTCGCACGCGCTGCATCCCAGCTGTCAGACCCGCGAGAGAACCATGCGTCGGAGAGCTTGTGCCAGCTCGAGAGGCCGGTGTCGTACGACATGGATGTGCCGCTCGAGAAGTTGAGGATAGGAACACCGTTCGGCCGCAGCTGAGCGGATTGCAGCTGAGAAGTGAGAAGATGCCGTATAGAGACTGAAGGAATGACGGCGTGCGCTGCCTTGACGTTCCATACTGCGAGGGTGCCGAGCTCGGTGATGGCCAGGAGATGCTGCTTCGAACCTTCGAGGAATGCAACTTTGGAATCCAGCATGAGCGTGGGCATCAGCCTACACCATGTATGTCAGAAAGTCATTGACTGCTGCAACTGCCTGCTTACCTTCTGCCGGTGTTTGAATACACAGTTATCCCACCATCCTCACCGGCGGCCGCATAGAAAAATGTAGTGGCTGCGAGCGCATTGACAGGGCAGGGCAAGTAGTCAAGCCACTGCACGCTCTTGTTCTGGTACAGCTGTACATCTGTCGGTTCTAGGCAGATATGAGTTGAGTGATAAGGACTGGGTGTTGACAAACGTACTGCCGTCCTCGGCATTCCTCCCCTCAAGCATGTCTCCCTCCTTTCCACCCTCGATGGGTGTGGACATGTACGTCTTGGGAGCAGGCGCCTTGAGTACCGGTCCCGCACTGCCTCCAACCGGGGGCGCGCCTCCTGCACCAACGAGATTTACGATCTGCATCGGCATAGTCTGTAGCTCTTTGACGATAATTGGCTCCCGTACGCGATCGCCGCCAAGCGTACGGCCCTTCCTTGGTGATGTTCCACCAGCGGATGAGGGTTCTGCCGTCTCCCAACTTTCGATCATCTGGATGTCGTCGTCCACCATTTGACCAGAAGAGGCGGATAAGGGCATTGACGATCCGTACCTCGGCGGCTGGGAAGCAGTGAATGGGGTGCTCGTAAATGGATTAGAAGGTTCCGCGGCATCGTGGAGTAAAGGCTGGGCGTATACTGGTTGAGGGGTGGCAATGGGTTGCTGGTGGAGAATGCCATTCTGCATCGGCTGCTGCGGGTAAGGTTGTTGTGGGTGGATGGCGGTGCTCGAGCCTTGGGAGAGGAGTACAGGCCGAATCCTCCGCTTTCCGTCCGTTGTCCTCGTAACTTCCTGCGTCCCTCCGACATTGAGCTGGGGCTGCCCGACGGGAAGTGGTTGGATACGCTGAACAGGTGGGGAGTGCTGGGGCGGTGGAGGGATGGACTGCACCGTTGGCTGGTATGTCAGGTTCATCGGTGAGTTGAACTTGTAGCCCTTGAGATAGTTGACTTGGACATCGTGGGGAGCGATACCCCTCAGTTCGGACGGAGAGAATTTCATGACCGCAACGGTGCCGTCGGAGGAGCAAGCGTACAAGGTTAGGCCATCCAAACTCCTGCATAGGCTGTTAGTACCGGGAGAGGGATCGCAGGAGGTGGACAGCACCAAGACAAGTCAAGAACAGCGCGATCGAACAGCTCCTGGGCGACGAGGAGCGGACGTGCCTGATTGGTCTGCCATATGCTCACACTCCGATCATCAGCACCAAGCGCGAGTATGGAGCAAATGTTGTGTGAAGCCACAGGCTTAGACTCGTCTCGAACAAAGAGATGAGGATTATATGACTAGAGCACCTCAGCATTGGTTGTCGAGCAGTAGATTTGAAAGACGCACCGCAACCTCAACAGTATTCTCGTGCCCGACCAGGCTGATGTCGCTCGTCCACTCCTTCCTGCTGATGACAGCGGCAACGAATACCGGCCCGTTCATAGCGTTCGCAGCAGTTATATGCGCACCATCTGGTGACCAAGAGAGACGACGGAAGAAGGTGGCAGAGGGGGACAGCTCGAAGGGCTGCGTGACTACACGTTCACAGGCCCAATCAGTCGTTCGCCAGATGCGTACGGACTTGTCGTCGCTCTACAAGGACGGTTCACGTTAGAGCAGCGCAGGGAGCTCGTGCAAGTAGAACGTGCCTGGGTAGCAAGATATTGGCCAACGGGATCCCAACACACGCCCTTGACGAAGCCATTGTGTCCATTGAGCTTTGCCACGCGGTCTGGCAGTTGTCAGTTCTCAAACCAAGATCTTCCACCCTGAAAGCTCACCGAAACTATACCCATCCCACACAATGACACTGCTATCCACGCTGACACTAGCCAGGAACCGGTCCTGCGGGCTCCAAGCTAGATCACTAACGTCGCTCTCGTGACCAGCAAGCCTGCGGAGTGCCTTCCAACCCTCGACGTTCACCTCCTCTTCCCCGAACACCTTTCCTGCACCCGAGGGGTCCAAGTCCCACACCATCACCAGTCCGTCATCCGACCCACTCGCAAGCAGCCGCCCGCTGTTTGACCAGCGCACACACAGCACGGGACCGATGTGCATCGTCAATGTGCAGAGCGACTTTGGCATCGGACTGTCGCCGTTAAGGATTGGGGCAGTGCTCCATATTCGGACTTTCGAGTCTGAGTAAAGAAGATTGAACACGATGCGTTATATGTAGAGTGGTGTGTGCCTACCCATCCCACCGGTAGCAAGCCGCGAGCCATCACCGTGCACATGCAGAGAGAATATGCCTTGACGCTTCTTCTTGTCGTCGGTGTGCATCACCCATGCGGGCTTGATGAGATGCATCTTGGTCTTCGTCAGAACCCAAGCAGCAAAGACAAGGATACAAATCAACGAAGCAAGCCAACCAAAGGAGGAAGAGGAAGAGAAGGCCAAGTGCACAACAGCGGGGAACGTGTATTTTGGCCTTGGGCGCTCCTGCAACTTGCAGGTGGCGGACGCGACCCTGAACAACGAAGAAGCGCGTCTCGGAGCCGAAACATATGGCCTCACGACTTGCCCGTGCTAGTGTAGCACAAGGATAGACTTTTCTCGATCTAAGCGTCAATGCATTTCCACGGTATATGCACAGTAATGTTACAACACGGTATGGAGGACAGTTACACCACGATAATGTAGACCAGTACAACAATCAAGGTATATCTCAAGAAGAACTTACAACAGACTCACGGTTCCCACAATCTCGTTCACGACACACCACTAAGGCCACTCACATCGATCCGCACCTTCGGACGCGCCCTCTTCCTGGCCGCCTCACCTTCCGCCCTGGAACGCATGATTTCGGTTGCAGCGTCATAAGGTCGCGGTTGCGATGGCGCAGATATGTCGGCTCCAGTGAGATGGCGGGCGGGGTATAATTCAGGCGCGGCTCCATCGAAAGAGCTGCTCGCCATCGTCGCTTCTCGTTCTAGAGTAAGCCGATGCAGCTTGTCCAGAGCCTGGTGCTTCTCTTCGCGCTTGGCGAGAAGTTCGACTGCCTTCTCGGCCGAATTGATGAGTTGATTCAGACTCTCTGCGATGAAAGATCAGCTTTCGTTCCACACGAGCACTGGGATCTTGCTTACTCTCGTAACTCATCATAAACAGAGTCTAAATGATCGGTGAGCATGATTTGATTCGACAATAACGTATGATGGCCTACCCGTCGCGCTTCTTCATCCTCCATGAGACTATTCTTCATCCGCGTATCGAGCTTCTCGGCTTCAGCAATCTCGTCGATCATCTTCTGCATGCTCGGCGGCATGTCGGCACCATGAGGAGGCTTGCTCAAGAAGTTCAGATGTTCATGCAAGTTCTTGGCTTGCCTCAGCAGCTCCGCCGGCAAAGCCTCCAAGTCCTTCTGAGACTTGTCGATCGCCTTGGAGACACTCTGATAGCGCGTTGCCAGAGGCGTATTGGCATCAAAGGAGATTCGAGGGGACGGCGTCGGCGGATGGTCTTTCGTATGATTCCTCAGGTTGGCTTCCTCTTTCGCTTGCGCGTCGTGCATATGTTTCACAGCTCGGTCGAGCATTCCGTGCCGCACAACGGCAGTCTTATATCGAGAGCTGTACGCCTCTGAGATGACTGAAGAGGAGTCAGCAATCAAGCCTCTGGTATATCTTTGTAGTCGAACGTACCAGCAATAAGAATAGTCATGGCCGCAACACCTGCCAGTGCCCAGACACAGAAGATAGCCCTACCAGCAGGGCTTTTCGGGGAATAGTCGCCGTAACCGACCGTGGTGAAAGTGATGAAGCCTGTCGCAGATTAATTAGTTTTCGCCTAACTGAGCCCGATCGCACGTACAGAAATACATGGCAATGGTAAATGACCAGCCCTCCGTCTTGCTGAATATGGCAGCTCCGGCCATCCAAAAGACAAAGAAGAGTGACCAAGCGACGCCAAGCTGCGATGGGTCAGTAGAAGTAAGGGGATGGACAAAGTCAGCCAACCTTGGTATAAAACTCTCTCTCCTCTTCCTTGTCCATTCGTTTCTGGAAGTCCAGATAGCTCTCTTCCTCCTGACTGGTTGTGTGGCCCATGTGCATCATGTCATCTCTCAGATCTGCCGCAAGCTTCTTCGCATGCTCCTGTGGGGAGAGGAAGGTCTCTTCCTTGCCGGTCCCGTCAACCGTCGGGGGCCCACTGGGAACTGCAGTTGACGACTCTGGCACACTCGTCAAGCCGGGCGAATGACCGTTGGATATACCGTTCCCAGAGTGCGGTGCAACAAGCGTTGATGCCGTGGTCGGAGTCATCCCGAACTGGACGGCACTATTAGGAAATAGAGCCGAAACGGTGGATCCAGGCATTGGACCAAAGCCATTCGGCGACAGGGGTGTCTCGCCGATCGGAGATTGCACGATTGCCTCTTCCGGCATGACATGGACCAGCTTCTGGAATGCCCCACCCCTGCCTGTCCGCACGGTTATGTATTTCGGCAAGAGGCCCAGCTCCCGCAGCCGGTTTTCCTCTTCCTGCTGACGCTTTCTCGCTTCGCGGTGCTCCTTGCGGCGCTTGTGAATCTTGGCCCGGCGAATGCGATACGCGTTTTCGAATGCCTCGATAATTGTCTCGCGGGTCGTTCCAACAGCCAGGGCGAGATTGAGAATACCAAAGGCGACGTAGAAGCAGATGAAGATCTGGCCGAAAACGGTTGTGGGCACGATATCGCCGTAGCCGATTGCTACTCATTGGGTCAGTCATTTTCGTCACAGTTCTGGGAAACTCGCATACTCTCAATGGTTACAATCGTAAAATACAGCGCATCCTGGAAAGAGAGATTGTTGGCAAATGAGTTGATTAAGGCGCCAAGCGCTATATAGCAGATGAGCAGCATGACAACAATGACAAGACTGCGCTGCTTGGCGGTTAAGCCACTTCCTATACCGCAGTCAATCACGGCACCACAACATGGAAACGAAACTGCTTACCAGAGTGAGAGAAGTCCTTGGTTTTGACCATGTCATAGATTAGGGTGATGTTCACGAATGTGCTGGCAATCGTCGAGCACACAGTGATCCAGTACGCCTCTCCATATGTAAAACCGTCGTTGAAGCGATGAATGACACCAAAGACGGTGACAGTCACGACATTGATGATATCGTGCACGGCTAGCGCAGAAATCGCGATAATACTGCTGACAAACACGCGCCGCTCGAGGAACCGCGCGACCAGCGCGAGGTTGGCAATAACACCGGCAGCCATTGAAATTCCTAAGCCAATATCAAGGACTGGTGCCCTTGTCAGAAAGGGTCACTGTGAGAGAAAAACAAGACGTACTGAGAGGGTTCGGCTGATAGTCCACTGTCACGTTGTTTTCCGTCCTGATGTACCACTACCAAGGTTCTCGATTAGCCCATCATCGCAGCAATGCGCCAGGTGGCACTCACATGTTCGGTGAGCCCCGGGATTTCCAACAGAATCGCGAATGGCACAATAATACCCGAAAGAATAGGCGTGTAGCGGTAGTTGGGAATGAACGCAGTCTCCTGCCCTTCAGGGGGGAAAATGGCGAGCCAGATCTTCCAGAGCCACGAGACACCACGCTTTCTTGCGGAATCCTGTACTCAACATGATCAGGACTGCCGCGTGCGGATGAGGCAGCAGCAACGGAGAGGAACGTACCAGCGAAAAGGAGCTATTAATGCTCATGCTCCTGCTCAGCGACATGTTCCTGCGATGTTCCTTGTACTTGAACAGTCTCCCCCTGTGATGCCCGGGTGGTGGGCTCGGGCTATGCTGTGGGCTGGCAAACGTCGTTACCGTCTGCGAGCGGCCGCGCAGCGAGAAGCCACGTTTCGGTTTGGGCGCGCCAGGCGGAGCAGAGACACGAGGTGAAGCGATGGTGTCCCCTGCCTCAGCCGCTTGGCGTCGGCTTCAGCGTCGGTTTGGACATCGCGTTCGATATCTCGATCCATGCGAACTTCCTCCTTCTCCATCTTTGCTGCCTCATCAGCAGCGGCCTCGAGAGCACCAACGTGTTCCGTCCGCTCTTCGACGTTCATCGATGATGTTCCGCCTTGCCCGTCGTCAAGCGTCGTCGAAGCTTCTTCACCCTCCTCACCCTCTTCGTCATCCTCGGCCTCCTCCTGCTCCGCAGCACTCTCGCTCTCGCTCTCCGCCCCCTCAGGAATATCATCCTCCACGCCCAGCTCCGCCTCGAGCGCCCTTCCATGCATATGCTCGGTATGGCCCGACGTAAGGGAGACGAACGCCGGCGGTGATCTCGCAGGGAGGGATCTGGACCCCGGCGACCCAGGGGGGTACATCTCGATAGCGACTTCTCCCAATCCAGTTCCACTTCCCTGCGCCTCCTCCTCCGCCCCATCCCTGCCCCAGCCCCAGCCCCAGCTGCGCCTCCGCTTCCCCTCCTCCCCGCTGCCGGCGGACTTGGACGACCCATTCGTGCTCGGTCGGTGGAGTGGGATGCCCAGTCCGAACGGGAATGAGCCGGAGCTGTTTCTTCTCTGGGTCTGGGGCTGCGCAGGCGGGCTGTGGGGGTGCAGGAAGTCGTGTGATCCCCGTCGACGCCTTCTGGAGGATGAGGTGCCGGTGCCGCCCTCGCTCGCTCGCTTCTTCCCACGCCGCCTGGCTTCCCCAGCTCCAGCGTGATCCGCCTCTTCCTCGGATTCTGCCTCGCTCGGCGCGAGAGACGAGCTCTGGGATTGTGCTTCCGAGCCGGCATGGGAGTGAGGTGGCGAGAGCTCATCGTCCAGCGGCTCTGTCCAGGGGTCGATGTACCTGGACGCGCGAGACTGGTGTGAGGTGTGAGAGTGGTGGGAGGGGATGCGGGAGAGCGCGAGCGGCGCCACGGCCATGGCTGCTGCTACGCCGGCCATCGTGGTTCAGGTGGGAGGAGACGGGGCGGAGCGATGACGCGTTTCTGTGGTCTGTTCGGTATAAGGTGATCGGTTTGTCGAAACTCAGGTGACGTGTTATTCTCTGAAAAGCGGCGCCTGGGAGCGAGTGAGCGGGCCGCAGAAACGCGTCGTGTTGTCAACGGAGGCCTGGGCGAAGGAGTTCATTCGCGTAAACGCGCACGAGATGCGGGTGGAGCGTAGAGCGGTCAGGGTAGTTGGGGATTTGCAGGCAGTAGGACTGGTGCGGTGAACGGGACGATGCCTGTGCTGGAGCACGGGGGGGCTATTTGAGGCTTGCGAGGGATAGACGAGGCTGCGCGGTCGCGGTGAGGCTACGTGTCGGCCGGGAGGGCGGTCCGTTCCGGGTCTCGGGGCTTCTGCCGGTAGATCTTTGGGTCGAAGAATAGCAGCAGAAGGGGGACGGGGCGCGGGGGATGTGAATATAAGGACCGATGGTCGGAGGAGATGGTGATTGTCAGATAGATGTGCGAGATATAGCGCAGCGGGAGGTGGAGGACCACAAGGCTGCTGCAGGGTCGTCAGCGGGGGCGCGATGTCCAGACAAGGTAAAAGCGGGCATACCAGGGACTGTCCAGGAGAAGGTAGGAAGGAGAAGACGCGAAGCAATCGTGCTGCACCCCTCGCTAGCGCTAGATAAGGACGCCTCTCTGTTCAGGATGTCCAACTCGCAGATTTTCAGTGGACAGGGCGTTGTGGTGAACCCTTTACGCTCAATGAGTTAGGCCAGAAATAGGGATTGAGTCGACAGGGGCGGGACGTCAGCATACGTCAGGGCGATTAGAGTCGGGCCGGCGGCTTAATGGGCGGTGTGCGAATTGGAGGCGTTAGCGTTGGTCGAGGGCGGGCGGGCGGCTCCGTTGGAGAGAGTAGTAGTAGTTGGACTTGGGCGCAGCAGTTGGTTTTGCAATTCGGAGATGCACTGGCATGGATGGAGCAGCGACTAGCGGCACGGGCGTTGTGAGCATGTCGACGAACGTGTCCCGCTCCCCGGAGGGCGGCGAGCCCCGGCGGACAGGCGAGCACGACGCCGACGTCTCACTGCTCTTGGCGGGGGCTGGTGCCTTTGTGTGTCGCCCAAATTAGTATGGAAAGCCGTTAGTGCACGGTTCGACTTCACGCGCGCAGAAGGCATTTTTGCCCCCGCCTTGCCAGGGACCCCGCATCCAGAGGGACGCGGCAAACTCTGGGACCCTAGTCCCTCTATTACTCTTACAGAGGACATAATAAGTGGCTGTGCCTTGAACCCTAAACACAACCCTAACCCTAACCTAGCTATTATTTGTGCAACTCAGAACTACATAATTAATTGCAGTAATAGTGGCATGTTACTGTTTCCTTTTTTGCAGCATCATGAAGTGTCTGTGTTGACTTACTAACTGCTTTCTTCTACCTATGTTTTGTGAAAGTAACTACGATCT
>KV417339.1:23348-41065 GCA_001630345.1 Calocera viscosa TUFC12733
TGTCAGGGCGACACCACCCTGTCGCAAGGTCGTGGCTGTGTCGGCCGAACAGGCGAGATGTCTGTCGCAAGAAACAAGGATGTCGAAAGGTGCGGCGTCGAGTATGCCGCTGAGTCACCAATGCCCTGTGGTAAGGGTCGAGTCTGTCGAAGGAGACGAGGTCTGTCGCAAGTAAAGCAAGTCTGTAGAGAGGCTGCCGAAAGGCTGCCGCAAGCACTGCCGCAAGAATGCGAAAATACTGATAAGGATGGTGGTATCCTAAGAGATCAGCTCTAAGGGGCATAAGACCCTATCTATGGGTATATATACTAAACTGAGAAAAGGAAGCAAATAGAAGCCAGCCACGTGGCTGCGACTGTACAGTACCCCGTGCCGCACCTGACGTCTCTGCCGTGTCCCGGCACATCCTCCATGTCCCCACGGCCTCTCCGTCGTCCGTGTCGTAGCTGTCGCAGCTGTCGTATGTCTCGGAGCTCCCGACAGGTGCGGCAGGGTCCGAAAATGAGACGTCCCCTGACAACCTCGTGGCTGGAGGTTCCGTCGCCTGGGAACATTTCCCCCCTGTCGTCTTGTATGCCCCCTTTCTCTCTTGCCTATATCTACCGGCTCATCATCCTCGAACAGCGCCCACAGTCCCCTCGCTTCCTCAACATGTCCTTACCACCCGGACGCCCTCCATCTCCCCCTTCCCCTGGCTCCAATCTCCCCGACATCCGCATCGCATGGGCGCAGCTTCCCGGACCATCGGAACCCTCGGGGTTCCTTGCCGCAACTGAAGCGCAGCTCCGCGATGTGATCACACCCCGCGTCCACTTCGGCCTCCCGCCCATGGCTGGCTCCTCGCACCCGGCACATATACGGGCCTACGTTCAGTTCTGGAACCTGTTCGATGTTGGCCTGCACTGTCAGGACTCGGTCCTGCGTGCAATTGAGGTCCGATGGGGTTCCGAGAGGCGCCTAATGTGGGAAGAGTTGATGATACATCGATATGCGGAACCCTTGGTGCGCCCCTCCTTGCTCCTCTCCCAAAAACCCCAACTGACCTTGGCTCAGCTCGCCGTGCGTCAAATCTTGCTGGAGAACCCGGCTGAGCAGGTCGAGTACGATGTTCGTCTGGCTGTCGGCCTCGAGGACTTTATCAAAATGGTCAGGGGACGCCATAGGGTCGGCTTGACTCGTTGGTTCACGTACGGCAACTTGGCCATTCGGAACCCCTACGTGGAGTCCCGTCAGCCGAGCAACTGGTTCCGGCGTGATACGACGCAAGCGCCGGTCAAACTTGCGTGCCAAATGACTGCCTGGATCGAATCTCGGAACCCGTTCCAGGATGAACAGGTGTTTACATATGTCACACCGCAGCCCGTCGCCGAACGGTTTTCCATGCCGTGGGAGGCCGAGTCCTCCCCCCCCGAGCCCCTGGATCCACAGCTGCTCACTGGCCCTGGATCAGGTTATACCTCACCGGTGAGTTGGGCATCACCTTGTGGAGGTTCCGATGCTGATTGTTCAATCCCAGCGCGCCTCCACTCGCGGAGTGTCACAGGCGACCGTCTGCTCTCCACCCAGAGACCCATCGCAACCCCCTCCTAGGCGCCCGTTCGGACAAGACACATCTGCTCTCCGGGACTCGGTACCTCCCTCCCCTCGCTCGCCACCCGCTCCCTCCACTTGGCCTTCCCCTGGGCAACCTTCCCAAGCGCCGCCAAGGTTCCGAGCCCCTCCTGTCATGACGTTCTCATTGCCTCCGAGGTCAGATGCGCCACCGCCCAGTGATTGGGACCACGTGGGGACTCCGTGGGATGACGACGGAACTGGTGGGCCTGGAGCTCACGCCGACAGTGGTTGGTCCGATCGCGCAAGCTCCGTCGCGCCCACCGCTGCCACTCCGGCGTCGAACCTGGCGCTTTTGCAGCCCTTGGAAGAGGGGGACGGGGACGATGACGACGATGACCCGGCTACCAGGAGGACGAGCACAATCCGAGGCTCATACTGGTAGAGGTTCCGAGAACGTGAGTGGCCGGAACGATAATGCCTGGCAGACGCTTACTCAGACGTTCCCCACAGCCTTGGCCGGTTCCGGACCCCGATCAGCTCAACATTCCTCAGTCAATGGTTGGGCGTGCAGGCATCCGGAACCGGCCCAAGGGGTTCCGAGTGCAGGTGAGTCAGGCTCTGAGAGTGCAGAACGCGTCTGCTCACATGTGGACTCAGACACAAGATCACTATCGGGACATGCCATCCGGAACCCGCCCGAACACTCGGGTGGTTCGCCAGTTTTCCTACGTCTCTTGGAGAGCGCACAATGGGGTGCGTTGCCGCGTGAGTGCCTGTTTGTTGGTTGTGCCAAGGTCTGCGGGCTCATCCTCTCTAGCTGGACACCGGCCCTGGTCGCTGTGACACCTGCATCAGGCAAGGTCGTCCTATATGCAGTCGCGAGTTCCAGCAGGTCTGCTGGCACTGCAAGGCAACAAAGGTGAAATGTACGTATGGCGTGTTGGGAGGTGCAATGAAGAACGGTGGGAGAGACGGACCAGGTAAGCCAAGGTTCCGAAGATATCCGTTGACCGCTTCTCATCCTGTTGCAGGCGCAATGGCAATGATGGCCAACTTCCTCACCGATTGGCGCCTATGCTCGGATGAAGTCCTTGGCGCTCAGACTGGCAACATCGCCCCAGAGTATGGGAAGGACGATTGGCGGCAAAGCGCCCCAGCCATGGACTTCGACGCCTCCCTCTCCCTCACTCCCTACCAGGACAGCATGCCCCCTCCTCGTGCCGCTGATTTTCCCCGAGGGTACTTCGAACCGGTGATCGAGATTAGGGACGAGCGTAGTAGGACGAGCGCTTGGCAAGGGCCGCCTCCACCTCCAGGGCGACCCACCGCCGCGCCGGAACCTCGATCAGGTGGGAGCACGTGCGAGAGCACGCCGCTGTTCTTGCCTCCCTCTCCCCCAGGGCTGGTGCGCCCCCTTGTGCAGCGCCGTGCGCCGCCCATCCTCTCACCACCGCCGCTCGTCCGCCCTCCCAACCAGCGTCGCCCTCCCCCCCCACACGAAGGCTCTCCCGAGGTGGGAGATCCACCACGGCCACGACGAGACCAGCCCCGTCCTCGCCCCACCAACAACCCGCAGACCGACCGCTATGCTCGCCCGCCCTCCGCCGCTCAACCCAATGCCGAAGCTGGGCCATCCCGTCCGACTGTCACCCAACGCCATGGATGGAATGTTCTGATTTCCGATCCGGAAAGTGAGGAACATGAAGACTCGGACGAAGAGGTCGATCAGCTCGACCCTAACAACGAATATGCCCGCGACTTGGGCAGGGCCACCAGGAACTCCATCAAGGATAGAGGGAGGACGAGGCGCTAACTGGCGCAGCCGTCCACATTAGCTACATGTCTTGCATTGATACACCAATTGTACATAGAGTCTGCGGATAATAAAAGGCGTTGAAAACATGTATCGGAGTCTCTCGCGTGCTTTAGAATGTCACTTGGGGGTTCCGAGATGACAGGCAGGTCAAACAGCTTACTGGTGACATCGAACCAAGGTTCCGAAAGCTGTGTTCCATTGTGACAACCTCTCGACTAGCGTCTTGAGAAGCACTGAATGCTTGGAAATCCTTAAACAGATCCGAGGAGGTGCTGTTGAGGGCTCATTGAGTGGTTGAGGGCGACTCGGCCTCTTGGACGTTGCCCTAGACTGTCACTTGGGGGTTCCGAGATGACCAGGTAGGTCGAACAGCTTACTGGTGACATCGAACCAAGGCTCCGAGACCAGTGTTCAGCCATTCGACAGACTTGCTGCAGAGCTGCGGAGATGCTGTGAGGGAGGAGGACTGGGTGACAGAATGTTGGACGACAGGCCCAGAGCCTGCTCCATCGATTCCAGTTCGTAATTATCGTACATCATATCGGTGTTGATGCTTGGAATGTCGCTCCGTCCCATCTCAGTCAGCAGCTCTTGAAGGTCTGGCGCATGCGAGGAACTCGCGTCTTGAAGGATATCGCTCAGAGACATGCTCTCCGCGCCATTATTCTGCTCCGGGAACTCTATGGAATGCGCCGGGCCTTGCAAAGTTTCCATTGCAGAGGTGCAATGAGCCCAATCTGTCCGCGGAACACTGTCCAGCGAGTCCTGACTTGAAAGCGGGATAGACGGCTGGCGAGGAGTTTCATTCGGATCAGCCGCATAATGGATGCGACCAGCTTGTGATGTGTCCATAGACGCCTCTCCCTCCCAGCCTGAGGGCGGCGGCATCAGGCCATCAAACTCGGTGCTCCTGTCATAGTCGTCTTGCATGATGACAACCTCTCGACTAGCATCTTGAGAAGCACTGAGTGCTTCAGGCAAAGGAGTCGAGGCGGATGCTAGTTCATTTCTGGTACTGGATGCCGCAGAGGGCCCCGAAGGTGTACTCGAGGTTGATGCGAGGAGAGAATTAATGGTGCGAGGTTCCGAGGATGAGAAAGCGCTGTACAAGCTCATTGACATCGATGCCGCAGGAGAAGGGGACGTCAGGGGGATCGGCTGTGTGACGGGTTGAGCCCTCCTCTCCCATAGCTTCGTAGGGACGCGCAGGATGTTTGCAACCCTCTGCAAGCCACTGGGTTGCGTCTATGATCAACCTATGTCAATTCCGCTGCACTCGCGAGAGAAGATATATGACCTTGTTTGAGAGAACCATTGATTCCACAAACAAGGAGTCATGGGCCAATGCAACGGCCGTGACATCTGATTTCTTTCTGAACCGCGGAAAGGGTGCGCGAGGTTCCGAGTCTATGGTTGTCGAACGAAGCGGAACAACTCGATTTTCGACCGATCGCTCGAGCGCGTTCACTTGGGTAGCGTCAAAGTGCAAATAGTATTCTTCGGTGGCCGACCCTCGCGCTTGGCAATCGCAGGCTGGGAGGTGGATGGCGCAGGCAGCACTGTAGAAGTCTGTACAGAATAATGTAAGACACGGGAACAAGGGTGTGACCAGTGGACTGACCTTCCGCCGTTTGGCTAGGCCAGTCCACACTCCACCACTGGACAAGATCTCAACTTCGTCGACGAGAGAGCGGCGCTTTTGCGGTGTGACGGTAGACTTCCCCGGTGTGACGGTAGACTTCCCTGGTGTGATGGTAGACATCACCGGGGAACTCGACGAATGAAGCCTCGCAATGATCTCCTGCACCGCAGCGGACTCTTCTTGCTGTTTTCGCTCCCGAATCTTGGCCTCTCGTTGCGCTCGCAGTATTTCGTCCAGCGTTTCATCGTCATCGCTGTCGTTTTCTCCTTCCGACGCAGGTATATCTGCCCTCAACTGCTCATCTGTCACCACTTTATCAGTCTGGCTCATCAGATTAAACAGTTGAGAGATGTACCTATCCATTCTTGAGACGGCTCCACGATTGTCTCGAAAGCGTGATGGCGAACATCTCGCAATAACCCGGTCGACCTCCAGAACCGGTTCAAATAAGACTTGCCACCATGCTCTCCTTCAATGCACTCGCGCGGTTCATAGCTGCGGTATGGTATTGAGGACCTTACAGCTGACCAACCAACAGCACCAAACCACCCACATGATAAAGGCGCTAGGAGCTTTCATTGGTGGATGAGCACGGTCCTTGAGAGGTTCCGAGAGGGGCGGAAACGCAGTGGGACAGTGCCACTAGAGCAGGTATTGTTGACGATGACATTCAGGCAGCATGTGAGAACCATGGTGTCTAACCAGCAGTGCGGATATGAAACTATCTACGGAACGTACTCGTCATCGGATCCGGAGGACTCCGGAACCTCCCCCCCCCCTGGCCTCTTCGTCTGATGCGGCGGCGTCAAACGCGGCCTCCAAAGTTTGCAGATCCTTGTCGATCTTCTTCTTCCATGCGGTTGGAACGGAGGGCAACGCGGACCAGTAAGTCCAGTCCTCCCGCATCTGTTTGACACGCCATTGACGGTCGTCCTTCGAGGGCAGTGTCGATGTGAGCTTGATCGCACGCTCGAGGTGCTCCTTCCCTGCGGCGAACCGGCTTGCATCAGCGAACCGGAACCCCACATGAGCCGACAGCGCCATGGTGAGAACCAAATGCTGCTCAGCCGGGCCGAGAATGATCGCGCCGGTATTGAACGATGGGTGGGCCAGGTAATACTGCAGACCTTGCAGATTGGGGATGACGTCTGCGGCTCAGAACTGCCCATGGAACTGCTTCTCGTTGGGTTGCAGAATCTTGCGGTTACGGGACGTGTTCTCCACGGTCAACCACAGCTTGTCGGGGCCTCCAAAATCTTTCATCCCGACGTGCAGATGCAAGAAAGACGAGCCAAAGCCGTCTTGATGGAAATCGGTGCTGCTGCCGGCCGGAACCACGCAGGTTGTCACCACGGGCTCGAAGTCAACGGGCAGGATCCTCAACGCCCTTGGAACCTCGATGTGGCAGCGACCAATGCCCTCGTTGGTCGCTGGGAGATCGGGGATGGCATATTGAGGGACCATGGCGTAGGGATGGCGGCCTCGACCGTGCGCAATCAAGGACATGGCGATGACGGAAGGTTCCGCACTGTTGGCATGGCAGGTATCCATGTTGCTGACGCTGAGCAGCTCGTTCTCTGGGTGCGCGTGCAGATCTTTCATGATGAGAGCGAAAGAGGGTGGCATGCCCTTGGGCCCGAGGCAGTCTTCCAACGGGAAACTTTCTTTCTCGCGTATCTTGTATGGAACCCGGAGCAGCGCCTGAAGGACCTCTAGTCCAATGCGAGTGGAGGTCGACTCTTGCCCAAATGTTGATTCCCAACGCTCAAGGAGCGGAGCAATCCAAAGGTTGCCCATCTGCTCGGCATGCCATTTCCACGCCTCTTCCTGATCGACGTGTGCGTGGCCTGACGTATCGGGTGCCACGGTAGGCGCCGAGCGAGGTTCCGAGGCGGCCACCTGGACTTCCCGCTGGCTAGCGGCGACGGCGGGTTCCGGAGTGGCTGCTGCGCCTAAATACGAGTTCAGCCTGGTACGCTCTGCATCATGGTCAGCAGAGCATACCTGGCGCGCGGTCGCCTTTCTTCATCTTGTCATTGTCAAGACTCTTCTTGCTGCGATAGGCAGTGTCAGTGGTCCATCAGAACCTCTGATCGGCGTCCTGGATGCGCAGAGTCTTGTGCACGGGCAACGGATGATGCTCCATGTTCCATCCTTCGTATTTGCCGTTGCTTGCTCTCCAGCCCTGATCGTCGCGGATCCAGAGGTGACTGTCCCCTGGATGGAAGCACAGATCCCCAGTAGAACCCATGACATCAGGAGGGCATTCCAGGACCGCGCGATTGTCCTTGGGGTTCCATATAGAGTAAGAAAGCCCGCCGATCGCCATCTGATAATCTTTGACTGTTGTCATCATTAGGGCGAGTCATCACAAAGAACCTAACACAAGCTTACAAGCAGCAATGTTGGACATGGTGCAGAGAGTCGAGAGAACAAATCCAAAGTGCGAGAGTAGACGGTCAAGTGCAAGAGGCGATGAGGAAACGTGTCCTTTGGAGACACGTGTTGATGCGGTCGGAGGCAAGGAAGCACAGTTCCGTGACGGTTCCGTGCCCGTCTCGTGACGGTTCCGTGACGGTTGCATGACGGTTGTGGCACGCTATCGAGATGGTATCGACACAGTTCCGACACGCATGCTACGGAATGGCGGGGTGTCCACCTTGTATCCATGGCCGTGGCTGGTGATATCTGCAAAGATATATAAGCTGTCAAACATATGTTGAGAGTGATTCAGCACGAACACGGGCCGAAGTTCAATCCAAGGGTTCACCATCACTAATCCAATCTTCCTCTGCGTCAGCATCACTCTGCTCATGCCACACATCCACTTCTTCCTCCCCCTCCTCCCCTTCCGGGTTGAATGGCCCCGGCTTTACGCCAGCTGAGGTTCCGAGATCACCTGCTGGGGCGGTGAGGCCAATTGAAAACTGGGCGCTTCGGTCTAGAAAAGGAAACCGGCGCTCCACCCCGCGAAATGCGGAATGTGCGCACGCAGACGATCGCCACTCTTCGGCGCGGTCGGAATGAGTTTGGAATGCGAGAGCTATTGATGCGCCGGTACCAAAATAGCTGCCATCGAACTATGAAGGAATTTGGAAGAGTGCTGGGCACCTTAGAGCCTGTTCGGCAAACAGAAGCGATTTCTACGACCTCTATCTGGACCCCTGACACCGCTTTCTCACACCAAGAGAAGGTCCCTGAGATAGAGGTGCGAGATACAGGTCCAGAGGTGTATCTCCAGATGCGATCTCTATCTCGCGTTTTGGGTGGTGAAATCGCGGTGCCAGAGGTCCAGGTCGAGATACTGAAAATCTCGACAAGTTTACCGAATAGGCCCTTAATACTCATCAATGCGCGCGCGACCAACGCGTTTTCATGACGAACAACCCCCTTCTAGAGGGGCAAGTACCTCGTGATTGGTCTCTGAACCTGCGGTATGCCGCCTTGATGCACAAACAGTCGTGTGGAGGGGCAGCAACGGCAGTGTGATGTCGAGCTGTATATTGTTCCGCCTCTGCCACACAATCCGCACGAATCGGTCGAAGATTGGGCTGCGCATTCCGTTAGTGCGTCTCGGGTTGACTGCTACGGTGTGAATGATGGAGAAAACCCTTTCAGTGAGAGGAAGCGAGAGAGGAGACGCGTGTTTGCTAGGCTGGCTATACAGTCGAACCTGCGAATTTGCATCACCTTCCGTCAGACAGGTTTTGATGCTTATGTAGGGTACGGGTCATTCCTACGAGTGTGGACGCAGTCAAATGTGCAGGAGACAAGGCTCAACTGTTATTCTGATAACATGTGCAAACATCGGGCAGCTTAAGCAAGCAGATGCCGTGTTTTGCCCCCAACTGCAGCCGGAGTTGCAAAAATGAAGCGACGGGACTGGACAGGAGTCTTGTTATTCGTCGCCCTCGTTAACAAGCCTTCAAAAGACACACCTGTGAAGTGGAATAACATAATGAAAGCTGGCCCTGGCCCCGGTGTGATGCATTATGCAAATTCGGAAGTATCGATGCATATCCTATTGCATCTTCATCCAGCACTCCGTACCCAATATGATATCGGAGGTGATGCAAAGTGACCGTCATTCCAAATGCCGGGTTCGACTGCAATTGGACATCACAGCATGTACGAGGTGCCTAGGGCGGTGGACGCGTAGTCGTGCTGCATGAGGCTTCCCTCCATATTCGAAGTCGATGTATCAGGCAGGTTTGACCACGAAAAGCGGTTTCATTCTCGTGTTCAAATTCTTGCCATGTTTGATTGTGATTTGTCGGATACTGTATCACCAGATTGGCACTGCGGAGTATGATACAGGTCTGACGAATCCGTACGGGATCAACGGTAATCAGTGGACAGCGGCAGGTCGAACTGTTCATCAGCATCGACAGGAAGTTGAACATGAAACGACAGCATACATGGTGAAGGAGCACGTCTCGAAGACGCAGGGCACGATCCGTGGCGGGTCGAGCCTGCCCTAAGCGTCCTCGGCACCCGAAGGATAGTCCGTTTCCACGTCCGACGTCACGTCCGCGCCACTCGGGACTTGGGCCAAAACGTACGCGCAGTGAACGGACGAGCGCATACATCGACAACGACTGAACAAACGGCTCGCCGCTGCTGTCCCGACTCGTGCACTCATCCGCAGGCACCCTGTGGACTGCGACACGCGCCGTTCAAGGTGTAGATAACAATGAACATGGCGGACGCCTTCAAGGACGTCCCTGAATTCTTCGAGGTGCGCAGATTTTGCTTTCGACATCTGGAGGCTGATATCCTGCGCAGGTGGAGCTCGGAGAATCCTTGCTATCGAGGACAGAGTCCCTTCAGTCGTTCCGTGAACTTGACCCGCCCGACCTGTGTCATGTTGTGAAAAGTACCGGCAGAAACGGGCAGAAGGACGTACGTTGCTCCTCAGCCTGAGGCAGTGGAAGATGAGCGCTAACTGGATCTCCAGTCCGGCTCGTACCACTATGTCTCCGGTGTCGACGCGTCCTCTTCTGCCTCTTTGGCCGCATACCTCAATTCCCTCACCTATTCCCTGGACGAGCCTGGCAGCTGGTTTGGCGCGAAGCAGCCGTGGAAGCTGCGGAGCGGCACCTATTGGTACGCACCTCAAGTCTGTCCAAAGCGTGCATAGCACTGAACGGACCTTCAGCTGCTTCAACGCCTTCTCTCGTATTGACGCGCGTGTGGACGTCAAGATCCCAGGCGGTGTATCAGCATACATCATCGACCTGCATGGTGATCGGCACGAGGCGACACCCGAGCTCTGGCAAGAGACGTCCCTGTCGGCCGTGCTGCGCTCAGTGCTGTACGCCGAGGACCAGAGCTACCGTCTGGCTGGGTATCGCAAGCTAGACCCGATCACGACGCCGGAGGGCGAGCTGAGGTTCCTCCAGGCTGCCGAGTCGCTCTTCTTCCGAGGTGCGTTTAGCAGTGCCGCACCATATGCATGTATGCTCATATGATTCCTGCGCCTTAGGCTGGCAGCTCGGCTCCGATCCCGAAATTCAAGTCGCGTCCCCGGTATCCAATCACCTCGTCTCGGGTCTCTTGAAGTACTTTGGTGACAGCGCTCGCTGGCAACCGCTTGCGAACCTGTTTGAAAAGCTGTATGTGCGCGAACCCGAGGTCGCCTCACTCCTGGCAAAGGCGTATATTGGCATGAGTGCGTCTTGTACATCAGCCTTCCCTAATTGTGCCTGAGCATGTCCGCTAGATGAGGAAGTACGCGCTATCCAGATCGCTGCCGCTGCACTCGAATCAAATCCGAAAAGCTGGACGACGCTGCACGTCCAAGTCGACTTCCTGGTCACTAAGGGCAGGCTTGACTGGGCGGTCAAGCTTGCCAAGCAAGCCGTTAATTCAGCCCCAAGCGAGTTCGTGACTTGGGCAAAACTTGCCGAGGTGTAGTGTGAGATGGGCCAGTTTGAAGCAGTGCGTATCAAGCATGCTGTGCCACAATGGCCGTTGCTCACTTCACCTCAGGCTTTGCTGACTCTGAATTCGTGCCCGATGTTCACATACAACGAGCGGGATCATCACAGGATGCCAACTCCTGCCCGTACCCATCTGCCTGTCAAGCACTTCATCACCGACTCCGGCATCCTCGACTCGTCCGATGCGGAAACTACGAATTCAGCAACAGATGCCGATCCTGCTCTCCTCCGGTTACCCGCGCCAGGCCTTCGTGGCACGTTCGCCAAGGCATATTCCGTTCTCGCCAAGCTCGTCGGTCAAATAGGCTGGGACGAGCTGCTGAAGACCCGAAGCGGCGTGTTCGTCATGGAGGAGGAGTACAGGAATGTCAAGGCGATGGGCGAGATCGAGGGTGCGACCTTGGTGGAAGAGGACGACTCAGAGGAGGACGAGGAGGTTGCCGAGGGTGCAGACGACAATGCGAGCACGACGGCGCTGCGTGGCAAGCAGGAGCTTGGCCCGAACGGCGAGAAGCTCAGCGCTGAGCTGCCACCATCCGCAGGCGAAGAGTCGACTGCGCCGACGGAAGAAGCCGACCCGGCGGCCGCTGGCGACATTCCGACTATCAAAATCTCCGTTGCGGAGCCCGAGGCCGAGGCAAAGGCAAATGGTGCGCCACATGGACAGGGCCCAGTCAAGCCAAAGGCGACCGCAGAACACCAGGAGAAGGACAAGGGCAAAAGGAAGAGCGTGCCGGCTGGAGAGGTGGCGAAGGGATTCTCATTCACGAACAAGAGGTTGTGTGAGAGATGGTTGGACAACTTGTTTATGGTTCTCTATGAGGTGCGCTCGAACGTGTCCATCAGAAGTGCCTGTATTGACTCCTGGGTGTAGGATCTGCGCATCTGGACCATCTTCCGCGCGGAGGTCGCGCACTTCAAAACGCAGCACGTCGCGTACCGCAAGACCGGTACCGAGTGGGAGATCCTGGGTGACCTCGGTCTTCGCTTGCATCACAAGGAGGAGGCAAAAGAGGCGTACCAGCGGTGCCTAGATGCCAAGTTCTCTGCGCGGGCGTGGAGCAAACTGCTGGAGATGTATGCAGAGGAGGGCGAGCTGCAAAAGAGCTTGAACGCTGCTATCCGCCTCAGCGCTTTCCAACAGAGGTGGTACATGGAGATGACGGTGCGTCCTTGCATATAGCTGTCCGTGCTCGATGCTGACTAGTCATCCAGTATCCCACCGATGTTGCCCGATACCTCTACAAGCTTTCCTCCCAATATGGCATGGCCAAGCTTGCAAACACGCTTATCAGCATGGGTCTGCCCGAGGGTATCTTCGGCATAATGCAAGGTTACCTGCAGTACGGTGACGTCTTCCGTGTTGAGGGATACGATTGGTAGCTGTTAGAATATGTTTCGTTATTTACTTTGGGCGTGAAGGTTCCTTTCGCGTAAATACCATTTCCGTTGCGTTCCAATTGTGATGCCAGCAGGAGTCTTAGTCTCCATGATAGGGGCGCACCTAAGTTATGTTATCGTGCCGCGCAATGGCTCGAACAGCGAGTTGCCCCCAACGATGACCGTCTCTTTACCCACCGAGCTACTCCTGCTGATCCTTGACAACTTTCGTGAAACAGAAGATCTTACATCCCTGCTTGCTCTATGTCTTGTCAATCGTCAATTTGCGGCTCTCGTCCAACCTTACCTGTACCGCGATCTCAACCGTTTTGATCGGACTCAAGCTCGGACCTCGGCCAAGTTTCTCCGACTCCACTTGACGCTCTCAAGGAATGCTCGCCTCAGACTGCTCGTCCGTACGATACATCCCCTGCCCAACATGTATCGTTCCAAGTGGTGTCTACCAGCTGTATTGCGACTTGTAGCGACTAATTTGCAAGGAATGCCAAACCTTACCGGTCTCGACTACATCGCGGTCGCTGCTCTCATACGCTGCTCACCTCTACGCTTGCTTCCTTGTCGACTCCAAAACCTTTCGGTATTCGCATTTCTAGACGACGATGTTCTTCATGCGCTGAACGAACAATCGAGTATCCGCCGGCTGTCCATACTCGATATGGGTCCAGAGTCGAACGAAGTCGCCCTTATCCCGGCTATGGACCGCATCATCTTGCCGACCACTCTGCCCGCCCTCGAGGAGCTCATCGCCCCTTTGGAACTCGCGTATCGCCTCCTCCCTGGTCGCCCTATACGCCATCTTTCTGTTCCGAGTGTGATGGAAGATATCGCGGCGAGCCGTCTCGCACAGGCAATTGCTGCGACCAGAGGACCAATCGTCTCCTTGCACCTCCACACGTTTTCCTTTGAAACATTCGAGCGGACATTGCCAGCGATACTTCAAGCAACAACGCAGCTCTTGGTTCTAAACCTAGACTTTATCGAGATCCGGAATCAACCGGTGCGGTCGTCTCCCTCTCGGAAGTGCTAAATGTGCTTAGCCTTAGCAGACGCTTGAACGGCTGAATTCTTCACCCGGGCTTTCCTTCTTCACACCCCTATCACGTCCCCGCAAGCTCCTGCTACGCTTCACCTTGCGCGCCACACTGCTGCAAGAAGACCATCACGATTTCCTGCAGAGCTTTCAACACGCTTGCCCTGCACTAGAAGAGGTTGTCTTGAGCAGTATGCTACGGGGTGAAAGCGTAACATATGCTCGAACAGCGGTAGGAGCAGGAGGCAAGTGGGACAAGGTTCGAGTAATGGCGCATAACCAGGCATCCTTCTATGCTGCACATGCATGAGACCGTCCGCGTGTCATTGCGATTCTCTGAGGTCTCCGAGTGGATGTAGTAGACTGTTGTCCTCCTGGGTTTCTTCCCTTGCGGTTGAAACGTGGCGCAATGTATTGACTCACATCAGCAGCTTTGCCTACCCACCGCTAACTCCCAAACAGAAAGTATACGACATCATCCACCCCAAACGGCAGAACCTGACCGCGATCCGGAACTATGTGCGGATCGGCGGGCTCGCGGACGACCCACGCGCGGATCCACAGGATAGGACTTGGTTCGGTCCCCATGATAGACTGTTCATTGAGGAGGAGGCGGATAAGGTGGACTTCAAGCCGGGGCCGGAGTATGGTATGTGGGCTTTCTTTGCGCCTTCCTGGCTTTCGCCCTTTGCCCCTTCTGGCTTTGAGAACGCTCGCTGACTTTGCACGCAGTCTGGTGCTGGGGCTGGGACGGCGCCGGAGACCTGGACGGGCCGGACGTGGACCCGATATGGGAGAAGATGGACGAAAAGTCGACGAGCGGACAGTCGGTAGAGGTGAAACATGATAGGAGTTTGGATTTGTAGGCGCGTAGGGGAAGGGGTTGGCTGATGCCATCACGGGCAGGTAGCTGCCATGCGCGGATATGCGTGCTGGGTGGACTTACGGTGCGCGCTGGGCGGGGCGAAAGTGTCGATCGGCGTAGCCGTGGCCGTGGCTCGTACCGGACTGTAGGGAGTAGATAATACTGCATTGTTCACTGTGATACCTCTTTCGGTGTTTAATCATATCGCTCTTATCATACTTATTCGCACTGGAGCGTGGGCGACTGGCTGGCTATCTACGCGCGGGGAGGGATGTCGCTCGGCATTCTTCGGGGCGGCTATCGTCGGCCAGGGCGGTTTTCGCACTAAGCGCGTTTGTTCGGAGCGAATAGCCTTGGCAGGAAAGGGGGGTGGAACGACGTTGGTCTGCTGACTCGATCTCGTGTAGATGTCGACGTTGATAACACGATATGCACATAGGATTTGGCGCTTGCAGCCGAGGGACGTGGACTTTTGGCGAGTGCGTAAAGTCAGCTGTGCGGCTTGTTCTGGGCCCGGACTGCGCAGCGGATTTGTGCGTAGAAGTTGGATTGTTGAAAACCCATGTGGACACCCTGGGACCGCGGTATCAGGGCTCTCCGAGCTAAACGCGGGCCACAACGATGGTCCGACTGATGCCACCAAGATTCACTGTTTTGCGAGGGAAAGCGCGAGTCCTCCACCAAATTTGTCGCAGTAAACGAGCACCGGTTGTCTGAATACGAACAAACATATTCCGTGAAAGGGAACGGGATGAGTGGATAAATGGGCTGCCCACACGGAGGAATGGGGGAATCGGCGTAGTCGAATTGTCAATCGCCCCGATCAGCGCCTAGCTCAGGGTTCAGGGGCCGTGAGAGCGACGGGAGTAAAACGGATGCAACAGGAATGTATGCAAATAACGTCAACACTCTCCGCACGTGACAATTAACGTTCGCGCTTCTCTCCCAAACACCACGCCCTCCCAGCGCTCATAAACCCCTCTACCCCCGAGCGGATATCCCCTCAGATCTTGTTCCAACAGCGCTCCCCAGCTCCTCACGACAAGCTCTCTCAACGGTTACCCGTTCGCCCTCTCCAACAATACCAGATCTTCATCAATACCTACAACAACGACAAACCTCAACAACTCAACAATGTTCGCCAGTAACATCGTCACGACCCTCTCCGGCATCCTCCTCCGCACCCCCAGGGCGCCGAGCGCCGCCGACGCTCATGCTGCCATCTATGGCGATCCCCATCCCGTCGGCGTCTCCATCTCGTTCGGTCGCATCGGCTGCATGTGTCTCCTCGGCGAGAACAACAAGGTCGTCTCAACGTTCCCCGTCGACAAACCCTCCATCTCGGTCGGCGGGTTGTCCACCTGTGACATCCGCCTGTACTTCATGAATGTGTTGCGTGTGGAGGCCACCATCTACTTCAACTTCGACACTCACTCGGTACGTCATCATCATATGCTAACGCATGGCCTGATACTCACTGCCTGCAGGCTCACTTCTTCCCCATGAAGGCGAGCTATACTCTGAACGGCGTCGAGGTCCGCGGGAGGTCTGTGGGCACCAGCTTTGCCCTTCAGGATGGAGACATACTGCGCATTGGTGAATGCAACTTCATGTGGAAGTATGCGGAAGGCAAGGATGATCTTACTCAGGCGGTGTTTGACGTGCGTCCTGCTATGTCTTGTCCTTGATACTGTCGTCTAACATGCGTATGCTGCAGGATAAGCCCGCCGTCCGTGGTTTCCGCATGAGCGTCCTCCCGGTGGCCACCCTCCTCCCCAAGGACCCCAACAAGCAGCAAACGGTGCCCTTCCCCACGCTCCCCGACAGGATCTCTGCGCAGTTTACCCCGGGACCAGGCAGGAGGAGGAGCAGGCGCCTCTCGCGCGGGCCCATCTCCTTCATGCACTCCACCCCTGCGGCCGCCAGCTCTCGTAACCAGGCCGACAATGCTGACGACTCCAACGTCTCCATGGGTTCGCTCACCAGCTTCGGCGAAGGCGAATTCAGCCTGTTCTTCGGCCTCACGCAGGATCGCGACCACTTCATCGCCATCGAGGAGGTCGAGGAAGCTAAGGAGCCCAAGGACATGACCGAGGACGACCCCAACAAAGACATCTTCCGCGCCAGGGTGGTGCGCAACCTCAGCCGCCACGTCGCGATCCGCCCCATCCGCACCCACATCCATTCCCAGGGGTTCCAGACGCCCCAGGTTCCCGCTCGCAACTGCCACCTCATGGCGCCCAACACCGTCGCCGGTCCGGCTCGCATCAGGACCGACTCTCCCTTGCTGCCGCTCGCGAACTCCCCCTCGATCCCTCAGCGTCAACCGAGGATAGAGGCACTCAGGGCTGAAGAACATCCGGAGCCCCCTGCTCCCGAGACTGCAGTCCAGAACGGTGCGATGATGCTTGATACTCCCCTTGCCCAGGGTTCGAGTGCCGTTCGCGGCCCCTGTACGAAGCCGCCATCAGCGGGACCGAGCCAATCTACCGAGTCGCCCACCAAGGAGACGGAGGCCCCCAAGACCCCTACCAAGAAGGAGAAACAAGTACCTCTGTTAAAGACAGTGATTCTTAACAGCATCAGAAAGAACATGTTGCGGGAGCAGGAGGAGGAAGAGCAGAGGGCCAGGGAGACCAACCAGATGAACGACTACGCCTGGCGATGCTACCAACTCGGTCAGCACATCGACATGGACGAACGGCAGGTGGCATACGTCAATACGATGAAGAGGAAGCAGCACGAAGAGTCAGAGCGCCTGTATCAAGAACAGCTCGAGCAACAGGAGAAGATCCAGGCGGAGGCGGAGATGCTGGCGACGCAGGTGCGATACCAACATGTACCACCGCAGACGCCTCAACCCTACGTCCCGATCCTTACGGGACAATACGCTCCCCCGACGGATCCTCGCTTCCTGTTCCGTGGCCCAGTCTCGACTGGCATGGAAATATACGATGATTGGGGCAACCGTTCGGTATGTTTATGTCTCTTATACTTTTGATCATGTTAGCTGACGCATATTACAGGGCACCTGGACCGCCGAGGCAGGCTTCCTGCCCTTGAGACCAGCGCTGTCCATGCCGCCGCCTGCAATGCCCGAGTACGTAACCAGCACCCCCGCGAATTACAATGTGCAGGGCGACGAGAACGTCAACGTCGACCAAGAGGAGTCGTTGTTCCTCTCCCCTGGGTCGCCCATGCAGATCGACCCACCCGGCTGGCAGGCGCTCCAGATCCCCCTGGTGTTCGATCCCGAGACGAACTGCTGGGTCGAGATGTCGATCGACCCCGAGCTCCTGGCAGAGGATGACAGGCTCACGACGGCCCCCCCTCTCGAGATCATGCCCCCGACCGAGCCGTATGCGCTGGAACAGTTCCAGGAGCTGCTTCAGGTGAACTGGGCCCTGTGGCCAGACGCCGCCCAGGCCGCGTGGCAGGCTCAGTATGGGGGGCAGTGGGAGCACGGC
>KV417339.1:42460-61323 GCA_001630345.1 Calocera viscosa TUFC12733
CCTCCAGCTCAGACACGCTTGTCGCTGGAGACGGCGAACCAAACCATCATCGACGTAAGTTACCTGCTATCCATCCGTTGACGTCACACACTAACACGTACATCCAGGACATTCCAGGAAATGCGGAACGGATCGCACAACACCCCGCTCAGACAACCCAGCAGACCGAAGTAGTGCAGTTCGTGATGGACACCGATATCGCGCCGGTCTCTCAGGAGGCCGCTCCCACTCGCGCACGCAGGTCCGTCAAGAAGACTGAAAAAGTGCGCAATACCCAGCTGCCGGAGACTACGGAGGAGGCCCGCCCTATCAGACCCCTCCGCCGGTCTCGCGGTATCGCTGTGGCCCCAACTACCCTGCCCGAGCCCGCTGCGCCTCCGTCCAAGACGAGGAGCCGTACCAAACCGGCAGTCCAGGCCGCCGTCAAGCCTATCGAACCCGACGTGCCGGAAGAGGCTAAGCCAGCTCTCAAGCGTGGTCGCAAGACTGTAGCGAAAGAGCCGCAGGTGGAGCCTGTGAAGACCACGCGCAAGCGCGCCCTCCCAGTAGAAGTCGAGGAGCTCGAGTTAGAGGCAATTGCCCCCGAAGAGCCCGTCCGAAAGACTCGGGCGCGCAAGACTGCCGCCATAGTCGAGCGTGGGGATATCCGTCAAAAGCCCTCTAAGACAGCCGGTCGCGCCAAGGTCACAATCGCTGAGGAGTCAGCTCCGAAACGTGGTCGCAAGACTGCCGCGATAGCCGCACCGGTGGAACCTGTGAAGGTTACGCGCAAGCGCGCCCTCCCAGTAGAAGTTGAGGAGCTCGAGTTAGAGGCAATTGCCCCCGAAGAGCCCGTCCGAAAGACCCGGTCGCGCAAGACCGCCGCGGTGGTCGAGCACGGGGAAGACGGTCCCAGCTCCAAGCAAACCATCAGTGCCTCGATTGCGGATGCTGAGGAGCCGGCTCCGATGCGTGGCCGCAAGCCTGTCACACGGGTGGCACCTGTGCAGCCGGTAAGGGCAACGCGCAAGCGCCCCTTGCCTGTCGATGACGAGGAGCCTGAGGTCGAGGCGATTGCGGAACTGGAAGAGCCTGTCCGCCAGACTCGATCTCGTAAGACGACCAGTGTGGTCGAGCGGGGCGACAACCGCCCGAGTCCCGCAAAGAAAGCTCGGAGCAGCAAGATGGCGACGACTGACGAGCCGCTTGGGCCAAGCCAGGCCAAGCCGAAGGCTGCAACCCGCAAGGGAGCCGTCGCTGCGACTGCCTCTGCCTTCGACAAAGAAAACTCGCCCGCACCTATCAGAATGACGAGGAGCCGTGCGACTCGGAGCGCCGCTGCTCCCGAACCAGCTGCCCTTGCCGTCCGAGCGACGCGGTCTCGGGCCGCTAGGAAGTGATGCGGCGGGATATCTTGCTGATTTACATTTCACATCATCTCACATCTCACATCTCACATCTCACATCTCACATCTCGCACCTCACATCTCACATTGGTTTATGCGCGCAGCGCAAAGTGGTTTTACTTCTGGTTCTCGACTTGTAGCTGCTCTCGATTTGTCATCCCACCTGTTGTATTTATAGCCAATGCACCCCAACTAGCTAGATCGCTAGTCGCAATGGATACCAAACATCTGCAGCAATCACTCTGATGGCCTTGCTCCCCTTTGAATCAGCGCTTTGAGCACCGGCCAAACTCCAAGCCTAAGGCCGCGTGGCACATCTGCAGCAATCACTCTGATGGCCTTGCTCCCCTTTGAATCAGCGCTTTGAGCACCGGCCAAACTCCAAGCCTAAGGCCGCGTGGCAGTGTAGAACAAACGCGTGTTGAACGTAAGTCCTCTCACGGTCCTACGCGTCGTCGCAACAGCGGCGACTGGCCAAACTCTGCGTTTCTTGTCTGCGACACACATTGCCATTCTGCCATGGCTTTCCACAGGGATAAAAACCCAGCTTCTGCGAGTTGCCAATGGGAAAATCACTCTCACTTCCCTCCTGACAACTCATTTTGCATCTCTCGAACTTGTCACCGTAATGGCCGTCCAGAAACGTATTCTCAACGGCAATGCGTACCATGTGGCTCGCTTCCCCAAGACTCTCTGGCCTTCGGCAAAGTTCGATGTTATGACTAAGGCCGAAATCCGTGCCTGGGCTCTGGTATGACAGCTATGCAGTGTTGCCTTTGACATCCTTAACTTACACGATCATGCCGTTAGTTTGGTGGACTAGACCTGAAGATGTACCTGACCCGCATCGAAATGGTCAGAAGGATCCACGAGCTTCAGAACAAGCTCTGGAACGAAGGTCAACCGCGTCGAAACCGGGCGAGGTATATTCGTTCATTGCTGAGGGTTTACAAACTGATGTCGCAGCAGGAAGCAGTACTCGATGAGCAAGAAGAGTCGCTCGAACCGGAACCGCCGCGCTGCCAATGTCCGTGCGGCACCCATTTCCCCTGAGGATGCGCATGATGCGCCATCCGTTCCTCCAGTGGGGCCGCCCGCCGCTCCGTCGCCCGTGACTCCTCCTTCTCCAGCGCCGCCCGCCGCCCGTCGAACCGCCACACCTCCTTCCCCCTCTCGCCCTGACAGCGACAACAGTTACAGCCACTTTCCCGTGCACGATGAGCTTGCGCCGCCCCCGTATGGAGTAGTGGCAGGGCCATCAACCCCTCCTCCCGTTCCCAATACGCCTCTATTGGCGGATCGGCCCCTAGTGAACCGCGTGCCAAGACTCTCAGCGGCACAAAGAGCACTGCTGCAGCAACAGCGTGATGCGGCGGCGCGACAAGTGGAAGCGGCCGGGCGCACACAAACGCCGATCACCGGGCCATCCACCCAGCCACCGACTCCGACTCCTAGTCCGCCCGAATCAGTCCTTGGCAAGCGGGTTCGGGAGGAAGAAGAAGTGGACGAGGGGGACGAAGAGGACGACATGCTGCGCTATGTTCAAGACCCCAAGCGTCTTGTCAAGAGGGCGAGGAACTACAACTCTCCCTCGGAGTCCAGCCAAACCAGGGGCGCTCAGGCCGCAGGGCCTTCGACCGCTGTAACCGCGCGACGCAACCCACCCTCTGCCGAGGCATATCGCGAGCCGACCCATGGCCTTTACCGTCGCAAGGATGGCCGGACCGCTGATGTGGGCAGCAGCGATGATTCCCTGGAACGGCCTTCAGGTTCGATCGAGGAGACCACGCACACGTTCACGCGCAGGCGCATGCCCCCGCTCGCAAAGTCACTGTCCGACTACGAACAGGAATCAGGCCACTGACGAACGGTGGGTGCGTCCAAGCATAACGAAGGTCAGTGCTCTTCTCCAGCCTCAGTTTGTTGTCGTAATACAGCCGTCACGGCATTGACTGTCGTGCCCGCTAATACCCATAATATCATACCATTGTTTGCCTTACATGCGAAGTGAACTATCTACAAACACAAGGGCGCACAGCCGTGTATACATAACGCGTGTCCCGATGAAACCCAAGCGCTGGACGCGCTCACCACCAGTCACCCTGCGCTTTCATAGCGTCCGCAACTTTGATGAACCCGGCGACGTTGGCGCCGCTCAGCAAGCTAGGGAGCTCGCCGCCCGCAAGGGACTCGCCGGAGAACTTGCTGCCTGCATCGTAGCAGATCTGCGCATGCTGTCAACAGATTTCCCGCTGACCTGGAATGGGAGTACACACGTTAAAGCAGTTGGTCATGATGCCGTTGAGCTTGGCGTCGACCTCCTCGGTGGTCCACGTGAGCCTCTGCGAGTTCTGCGCCATCTCGAGTCCCGAGACGGCCACACCACCGCAGTTGCTCGCCTTTCCGGGTGCGTACCAGACGGAGGTCTTGCCGCCCTTCTTGCGCGCAGCCTCGAACACCTCGATGGCCTGGACGGTGCAGCCCATGTTGCTGCCCTCGGCGACGATCCGCACGCCGGCCTTGATGAGCGCCTCTGCTTCCGTGCCGGAGACTTCGTTCTGCGTCGCACACGGGAGGACAATGTGCACTGTGGGCAGGAGGGTCCAGGGCCTGGCACCAGGGACGTACTCTACGCCCGTGGCCTGGGTGAGTGCGAGCGAGCTGAGTGCGCCGCCGGAGAGCTTGAGCGACTGGATGGACTCGACCAATTCCTTTGTGATCCCCGCGCCCGCGCCTGGGGAACGCACGATCAGACTGCCCTTGCTGTCTGAGAGGGAGAGGACGGTGCCCCCCAGCTCGAGCACTTTGAGCGCTGTGTACTGGGCGACGTTTCCAGAGCCGGAGATGGGGACAGTACATTCGACACACCGGACAATGCTACGATTACACAACAGCCGGGCGCGCAGCCGGATCAGGTTGCCTACTGCATCCTGGCCTTCTTCGTGCCCCTCTCCTGCTCCTCCGCTTCCAAACGCGCGCGCTTCTTGAGGTCCACCAGGCGCATCGTCGGCCTCGTTTGGAAAAATAGGGCCATCTCCAACAGATGCTCCCTGAACTCGTCGTGCAGGGGGGCCCACCAGGCGTTCTTTCTCTCGGTGCCCCGGAGCCGTGCAAAGTCCATGGTTCGTCGGAAGAGGGCCTTGGCCATGGGTAGCATGTGCTTTACCACGACCTGGTGGGTCTCGGTGTATTTGAATGCCCCGAGCACTGGGCCCAGGGGAGCGGCGGTCAACAAACGGCTCGGATACGTGTAGAAAAAGTCTACAAAGGCATCATCCTGTTGTTTCGCCTGGGCCGTAGAAATGCCAGTCTGGGATGCGGACATGAGGAGCATGTATACCGTGATGCGCAGAATGCTCTCCAGATCGTGGCCCGCGTGATAGCGGAAGGGGAGGTCCGTGCCGTCCTCATTGGTCTCCACGAACATCCATGCCCCCGAACGAGCCTCATGCGCTGCAAACTCTGGCGTGCACTGTTCCGTCAGGATGCAGCGCGGCACCGCAAAATCGAATGAGACACTCACAGTCATGTCGCCCGCGCTCGACGCCTCAGCGTTCGCCGGCTTGGCACACTCGTTGTCAGACAGCCGTGCGTGCCCGTCCTCGCCTATGAGAATGTTCGCGACCGACATGTCTCTGTGATTCATCTCGGCCAGGGCGAGCATCTTTAACCCTGTTTAGTGTGCTTAGCAGACGCGTCCTCGCGCAGATTTGAACGGAGCGTCTCACCCATCGTCACGTCCGCAATCCCCGAGCACGCCTTGTCCATGAGACCCTCGTGATGCAGGGGTTTGGCCACTTGGCCGTCAATGTTCGCCATGACGTATGCTGAACACACTCTGTCGGTAGGCGTGAACTCGGGCTTGGGGATGAGTGGTCGTCTGCCCTGCAACGTCTCCGAGTTTGGCGTGGACATGGGAGGGGTGCCGATCGACTCGGGGCGACGATCCACCTGAATATAGTCGGGAACGTGCACAAGCTGCGCGGCGCTGGTGTCGACGCCCTTCATGATCGTTTCGGAGAGGGGCAGTGAGAGTTCCGAGTGCGCGATGACAGGAACAAGGTACTTGCTGGCCTCGACGACGCTCTGCCCGCTGTCCTCTATGGCCTTGATGATCTTCTTGTAAATCACACCCTCGGATTCGCGCCCAGTGTGGCGCCACACAATCTTGATGACGACCGATTGTGCGGTGATCTCGTGGCCCGTGTCCGGGTACGGGTATGCGACAAAGACGCGGCAACCGCTGCCCCGGATCGGGCGCGCGCGGCCGTCGGAGATGAGCGCGATGAGGATATAGCGTTTCTCATCGATGTATATTGACATCGGATCCATGCTCTGCGAGCCGTCCTCGGCAGGACGAGTCTGCCAAAACTGCCTAGCGCGAGCAAGGGCGTCGTCACGGAGGTGCGCATCATCCAAGGGCTGCATCCCAGTGTCCCATCCCAGCTCGTTCGGGCTCCCGTAGGCCAGGCGCATGAACACGTCCATGAACACGTTGCGTTCCTGCAGCACCGACGAGTGTGAGCGGGGGCGGGGTCCAGGAGCGCGATGGTGCATACCTGGATGAGATGGAACGGGGTGGACACAAACGCCCCACCCCGGTGGGCCAGCCATATCCTCACGGTCGTGCCTTCAATCGTGATCCCCCAACTCCAGCGGCGGGCGAGGCAGGTATACAACGCGTGCCCGAGGCCCCATATAGCCTGCTCGGTGTTCTGTACCAGCTTTAGAAGGGCGCGTGACAAAGGGCGAGCAACGCACCTGTCGCCCCATCTTGTGGTCCAAGTCCTTGAGCTCATCCACCTTGGCCTCAAGCATGACGTTGGTCTTGAGCCAAGACGTCTGGTCGCCCTTGGTGCTCGTCGTGGTACCGGGGACAAAGCCCGCGGAGGGGACAAACTGGCCGTCGGGCCGGGTCTTGTCTGGCTTGTCGAGATCACTGGGGCCGGGTGCTCGTGTGGGGCGCGTGACGTACACGGCTGGACAAGGATCACAGCCCTTGTCCTCGCACACCTGCTTGCCCGCTTGGAAGACTGCTACGAGGGCGGCAAAGATGACGTCCTCGTGCTCTTTGGGATTGTAGGCCGCGGTGCCGGGCAGGCCGTTGAACGCCGGATTCAGCACGTTGGACAACAAGCCCCATTCGATGCCTTCGACCTTTGGGTTGCGGGGCAGAGCGTGACGAAGCGCTTCTAGAGGGAGCTCGCGGAGCCCGCATTGTTGCAGCATCGTGCTACGTCGAGAGTCGATCGTTGCTCCGGCAAACTCTTGTGTGGAGGTGAGCTGGACCTTGCGCGGACTGGTCAGAGCGGCTGGAGCGGCCGTGGTTGTTGAGTCGGTGTCGTTGGCTCCATGAGTTGGGGGAGAGAAGGTGGTGGTGAGGTGTTGGCCAGCACCGCCGCGCGCGCGTGGGGGGGTGCCATTTGAGCGACGCGAGCGATTTGCGTGTCATTTCAGCGATTTACAGCGCCCCTGCCCGGACACTACGCCTCCGTGAGTGCCACACCGCCTCCTCAGCGCGCCGACTCCCTCTGCGCTCTAGACGGTCAATGGCACACGAACCGGTCCTCCCCGCTCGACAGGTCCAGTAGGCTGCGACGCCCCACGAATGTCTCCCCCTCTCTCGCCAATCGTCTTCCCCGTGCCGGAGGTGTGATTCTCGGGCTCATGGACTCGGACGCGGCGCTGCGGACGCTCAACGTCTGCGCGATGGTGAGCAGGGGCCTTGGCACGCTATGGCGATGGATGCGGGCGTGCGCACGGGTGGGACTGTACGGTGCTGCTGCGCAGAGCAAGTTCGCGAGGCCCGTGCTGGTGCGTCAGTCCTCTCGGACGCGTCTCTGCTCACGACCACGATGTCTACGGCCTCCCGCACATTGAACATCGCCCCAGTCGCAGAGTCCGTCGGCATACATCTGACGAATGCACAACTCGTGAGAATGCTGCTCGTCGACCGGTCCTTCAACGACACGTACAAACAGTGGGCCTGGGCCGGCGCCAACCTTGGCCATTTCCGGCGGCTCTCCAAGTTGCCAGTGAGTCTTGTACCCTCTGCCCCTTCAAAGTCCCTTCTAACCTCTGATTAGACCCACGAGATTGTCGAGTTTTTGTGCAAGGTTCGCCGTATCAACGTCGACTTGACCACCAGCACGGCATGCGCTCAGATCCTGCAATGGATCTGGCCACAAAGCTACGTATATGCGCCCGGATGGGTCGGCAATCTCCAATCCGTCGCTGTTCACCTTCACACTTACCCGCCCCTCTCCGTGGTGCACGCTCTGCTCGGCAACAGTCTCGGGTCTGTCGTCATCGAGCTGGACTCGCCAGAGGTACTCGAGGACCAGGGCGGGGCGGCCGATCGCCAGCTCAGAGTCGCCAACGTCCTAGACCGCATACGCACGAACGTTCGAAAACTGGTCAGGCTCGTTCTCGTTTTCCCAGCACAAGTGTGGGACGCCCAGTGTCTCGACCTCCTCAACATCATCCTCCGCCAGTGCTCGCCGAGACTCCAAACGCTGCAGCTGTACGACATCCCCGATGCTGAGCTGCTATTGTCACCGGACCGCGTGTGGGACGACCTATCCTCTCTACAGCTTCACATTGTCGATGCGCCGCTCATTCCGCTGCGTCCTGTCCAGCTTCAAACGCCCCTCTACTCGTCTCTTTATCACCTCGAGCTGACGACTAATGCCGGCATCGCCGTCAATATCCTCGCACGCACTTCCAGCAAACTGTGCGTTCTCGATCTCAACTTGGTCGCCACAGCACGCGGTGGCATCGATTCAAACACCATCAACGGACGGTTGGAGCGGGACCACATTGAAACCATCTTTGACTCGGTTCAAGTCGGGTTCCACGGTCTCACCCAGCTCCGTCTTCACCTGCCGTATCTACGCCAGCCCTTGTCGGCCGACCGTCTCCTCCAACTCGTATCATGCTCGCGCCTCACCGTCCTCTCCATACACGTCGAGCAAGATGGACAGCCCGACCTTGAAGACGCACATCTGCAAACGCTTGCCCATGCCTTCCCATACCTGGAACAGTTTGACGTGCGCTGGAAGGAGTTTAAAGCCTCGTACCGGCCCGATCGTCATCTTTGCACAAATGTCACCGTGCGTGGACTCGCCGCCTTCCGTTCTCACACCAATCTATGCAATATCCATCTCTACGGCATTCAGCAAGACACGAAAGACCTCTCTGCCCTCTTGAACTTGCCGCCGCCAAACCTCGATGCTAGTGGTCGGGTGGAGCTGTCAATACACGCCTTCCGCCCGTGCCCTCTCAGATGCTGGGAGCCCGAAACGCTCACTGAGAGCGAGCAGTCCTTTGTCGCCAAGTTTGTGCAAGCCACCAAGCACGCGTGGGGAACGCGCCGACTCGGGTTGCATTTCTCCGTTCAAGATCTGTTCTGGAAAGAATTCATCAAGAGGTATGCCGAGGCAGACGACTGAGGGGGGGACGTACTGTAATAGATACGCTGCTTTTCATTGCCCCTGCGCGGAGTCTGCACGTTAATACAATCGTTGATGACAGACGCAGAGTGCCATTTCAGCGATCCGCGTGCATTTCAGCGAGTCGCGGCCATTTCAGCGAGTCAGGGTGCCATTTCAGCGATTTGTGGTGACAGTTCAGCGATTTACCTTTGCCCTATCGACTTGGCCCGCCGCGGGACGCGCCACACCCCGCTCACCCCTCCTCGGCTCTGCTCCCCATTTGCACCACATCAATGCCTCTGCGCTCTAGACGGACCACGGCACACAGACCGTCGAGTGGGAGTCCACGACCCCGGACGTCCCCTGCCTGCGAGCGGTTCATGTCCGTCGCGAGGTCAACGCGGTCACCATGCCCGACATCACAGCCAACGTGTACATCCTCTATCCGCATGCAAGCGTGCGCGTGCGGACCGGCTGGCTGTCGTCCACGGGGGCTCTAGCAGAGGAGGGGAATAGCATGCAAGAGCTCCATCGCAGGACCCCAAGGAGAGTTGGTGCATCCGAGGAGTCGAAGATGAGCAGGATGACGAGTAATTCGGTAATGCTTTCATTACATATATGCGTACTACCAGTGACAGCATGCACTCTAATCATAATAAAGGTGATACTACATCTCGCCGTCCATCCTAGGATACAATACATGTGAGGTGATATACAGGTGTACTAGTTGAAATAGAGGGAAGAGGCCGAGTAGGGGTCGAGCACATAGAGGTCCAGCAGTGCCTGGAAGGTCTCGCGGTCCGCGGTGTCTTTGACAGTGTCGACGGCTTCTTGCAGTCGGGGGGTGGTAAAATCGTGGGCCGCGGTGTTACCCTGAAGGCGATAGATGCACACATTGTCATAGATGATGTCGAGCTGGGCCTCGGAGAGCTTGGCCCAGCGGGTCGTACTGAACTGTTTTTCGTGGACCACTTCGTGCCGAGGATACAGGTCGGCATACACGTTCCACTGGCTGAAAGTCGCCTGCGGATAGAAGAGCCTCATAATGCAAAGCCGGGCATTGTCTATAACCGCGCGCAGGCGGAGACGGATCGACCGTGCTTTGTCCTAGTGAGCGGTGAGACATTGACGCTGCTCAACAGAGGGTTGGGGAGCGTACGACAGCGGCGTTTCTATTGATCCTTTGCAAGCGCTCGTTCTCTGCTTGCTGTTGACCGAGGGCCTCCTGGAGTTGCCGAACAAGCGCGTCCTGCTGCGCGATCCGTTCCTCCTGCTTTGCCGTCGTTTCTTTCTGCGCCGTGATGATCTCCAGCTGTATACGCATCGTCTCTTGCTGGTGAGCCATGACCTCCGCCGTCTTCTCAAGCTTGGCGCTCAGTTCCTTGATTGTCCCGACCCACGGAAGGTTCGGCGTACTGCTGCTGGTTGGACTCGAGGATGCCTGCTCAGACCCGCCACGCTTCTTCCTCGACCCGTCGCTCACTGGGAGAGGGATTAGGGAGAGCGATGGGCGGGAGGCGCGGATAAGGCGTACGATGCTTTTCCTGAACCTCCGCAATGAGCTTCAGCCCGTTCAACTCTGCCTGCAACTCGGCTATCTTCTTCTGGTCGCCATCGGCCGAGGAGGCCGTTGTCCCGTCGGCTCCAGGGGGGTGGGATGGGCGGTTGAAGACGAGGAAAACTTCGGACCCGCGGGGAACGAGCGATGTTGGACCCAGCGGCTTCCCATCGGGGTCGACGAAGCCTATCAAAGGCAAACGTGAGCAAGCAACGACAGGGCGCATGAGCGACAAGCACTCACGCTGATAGATTTTGCACGAAAGCCCCTTGAGCGGCAGTGGAGCCGTTTCATCCAGGCCCAACTACTCCTTCAGCCCCTTGCCGAGCTCTGGCCTGACGCGCTCGACACATTGCTTCAGCGTCATCCCTTCCGCGCGCTTTGGCGTGATGTTGCAGCCGATGACGTGGTATCTATCGGTGTAGAGAGCATAGACTTTATAACTCTCCGTGCTAGTGTTGGGCATTACGGAGATAGAAGGGAGAGGCGAGGGCGGTATGCTGGTCGTCCGGTCTATCGTGGCGGCTTGGACGCGAAAGACTTACCATCGACACGCCGGTCAGCAGCGCGCGCGTAGGGCCTTCTTTGACGGAGTCCCAAATATGCTCATACTTCGCACCCTAGCACAGCCGCATAATTGTAGTACACTTTGTACACTTTGTAAGAATAGATTATGTTGCTATAACTCAACCTTTTTGAAATGCATGGTCCGAGTGCCGTACATGGTCAGCGAGCGATAGCGAGTGCTGTACGGGGTTAGCAAGCGTTGTACACGGTCAACGAGCGATAGCGAGTGCCATACGGGGTTAGCGAGCGTTGTACGTGGTTAGCGAGCGATAGCGAGCGCCATACAGGGTTAGCAAGCGATAGCGAGTGCCGTACGGGGTTAGCGAGCGCCGTACAGGGTTAGCGAGTGTTGTACACGGTCAACGAGCGATAGCAAGCGCCGTACGGGGTTAGCGAGCGTTGTACGTGGTTAGCGAGCATTAGCGAGTGCCGTAGAGTGTTACCGAGTGTCGTACAGGGTTAGCGAGCGATAGGTGCATGTGAGCAACCTCAATGGATATACAATGGATATCCCATAGATATCCATTGAGGGGTAGTGGATTTTGAATGGAAGTCCAACGGGATATCCAATGGACATCCAATAGATATCCAATGCATAATATCGAATGCATAATATCCAATGGATATCCATTGAGGGTTAGTGGATTTCGAATGGACGTCCAATGGGCTTCCAGCCAACCTCCCCGAGTGCTGTAGAGTGTTACCGAGCGTCGTAGGGAGTAGCCAAGCGTCGTACGGGGTTAGCGAGCGACAGCGAGTGCTGCAGAGTGTTACCGAGCGTTGTACGGGGTAGGCGAGCATTGTACGGGGTTAGCGAGTGACAACGAGTGCCGCAGAGTGTTACCGAGCGTGGTAGGGAGTAGGCGAGCGTTGTACGGGGTAGGCGAGCATTGTACGGGGTTAGCGAGTGACAGCAAGTGCCGCAGAGTGTTACCGAGCGTGGTAGGGAGTAGGCAAGCGTTATACGGGGTAGGCGAGCATTCCTACCTGTTCAGAAAGTCGCCGGGTTAGCCCTCAGCGGCGGGTTAGCCCTTCTAGGGCTCCCAAAGCGTGCCTGCCGCTTTGGATCCCTCACAAAAGGCACCCAAGAGGTGCGCGCCCTTTTGGATCCCCTCCTTGTGGCAGGGCCCTGGGATCCAAAAGCGCGTGCGCATCTTTGGATCCCTCAGGAAGGGGATCCCAAAGCGCCAGCGCGCTTTGGGATCCCCTCCCAGTAGCAGGACCCTGGGATCCAAAAGCGCGCTCGCGCTTTTGGATCCCATCTCAGTGGCAGGCCCTACTGGGGCCCTGGGATCCAAAAGCGCGCGTGCGTCTTTGGATCCCAACCCTAACAGGACCCTGGGGATCCAAAGGCGCGCCAGCGCTTTTGGATCCCAGGCCCCAGTAGGGCCTGCCACTGAGAGGGGATCCAAAAGCGTGAGCGTGCTTTTGGATCCCAGGCCCCAGTAGGGCCTAGTGCTGGGTTCCGCCGGAATCGAGGTGGATTCCGCGCCGCACGTGGTGGCTGTGCTAGGGTCCTGTGCACATGCTTTGGGGATGTGTGTGCAACTGGCCAGCCGGTCAGGGTCCCCGTCGTGTGGCGCCATCTTGGTGTCATTCGGTGTCAGACCGGTCTCGTTATGAATTGTTTCCGTATTTTCACCTGGCTGGCCGGCCGGCCGTGCCGACCATGCCACGCGCCAATCCATGCCGAAATGAACCAGAGGCCCTCACAATCCATGGGGTTATTGCGTGTCCACGCCTGCATTCCCATGGGACCGAGCTGCTCGCATTTACCCCACATCCTCTAACGTTCGGTAGAGCATCATTTCGGCGCAAGGCAGCCGGTTTGGGGAGTTCCCCGTTCTCCCCTTCATGACAGCGCCGTACGTATTAGGGGACACAGGCAATGGCATTGGAAAGCTCTCTGAGACCCAGCAATGGCGGCCAGTTTGGAGGCAGACAAACCTTATTGCGTCCGTGAACACGCAAAGCACATCTAACTCGCACGGACGCCGTTTCGTACTGGTGCAGCAAGAAGGGTCGCGAGCAAGGGACCGATTTGGGCGATATGCCAATAGGATTCTCCAAGGTTGCAAGGGAATGTGATATACCTTCACCATTTTATAGTAGTGCTGGTGGGCGGGGACTTCTTCCACACTGCAGCGCACAAACACATCCTGTCAATGCCCCGTGCCGTTCCCCTTATCATTGCGGGCCGCTACTAAGCCTCTCTGCAAATATTTGGCGAGAACGAAGATCGATGACTGACAGGAGAAATGGCGGGTGCTTATATTGATCGGTCCATTACAGTTCCACATATTGCCGTACAACCCTCAAAAGTCAAGCGCATTGTCAGGCGTTAGGGGAATTTGGCTATCCGGATCCGTTATCCTGTGTGACAGACGCCGCCGCTGCCGCCGCCTCCGCCGCCAAACAGGGCGCACACTTCCCTGTGTCGTGGGCTTATCTTCTAGAATGCCCTCGGCGACGTGCGAAAAGGCAGAAATGCCCTTCCCTGGATTAAAATCCAGAATGCCCTTCATGTAGGACGCGCGTACGACGTAAGCAAACCCTCTCACAGGCGCGCAATGCAGGAAATGATATGGAAAGTACATGGAAGCTGGAAATGCTATGGAAATGCTGTTCGTAGCCTGCTCATTGTATGCTCCAACTACATAGTGCCCTCCTGACTGATTTTCAATCAAATTATATAAATAAATCATTTTCTGAGGTGCTTATATGTGGTACAAGGTAGTGCCCTGTTGTTAACATAATTTGCTATTCATAATTGATATAACATCAAGTCGAGCTTCTATGTACTTTCCATACCGTTTCCTGCATCGCACGCCTGTGAGAGGGTTTGCTTACGTCGTACGCGCGTCCTACATGAAGGGCATTCTGGATTTTAATCCAGGGAAGGGCATTTCTGCCTTTTCGCGCGTCGCTGAGGGCATTCTAGAAGATAAGCCCCGCGTCGTGCGTGTTCCTTCGACTTTCGTTGAGACTGTTGCCCTCGAGGACTTCAAGGGCTGGTGGTCTTTCGCAAGCGGGGGTGTGCAGCTGAATAAAAATGTCCGGTTTTCGGTACAGATGGCCACATGAGTACCTGCCGTACACGTTGATATACTTCCTGCACATCTGCAACATGGACAGTTATCGTCATCATGTAGCAGAGATTATCCACAACTTACGTTCAGGGAGGTGAGATACAGTGATACCACCTGCTCTCGGGCAACCGATGCGTCTCAAGGAGAGTTCCAGTGCTGTAAATCTATAAGTAGTACGCTAAAAAGACAGATCAACACGCTTACGTCGTGCGAGTGAGGCACAGACTACAGTTCATTGTCCCCCCAGCACCATGCATCTATATATGCGCGCTCAAGCTGCTGAGCTGGCATTGTCTGTGTCCCGAGAAGCCCGTTCGGCGGAAGTAATGATGCGGACGCTCCCTCCTTGCGTTTGTAAACTTCGGATGCGCTCATCGAAACCGCGGGACGTATGCACATAAGCGAAGGGATGTAAGACCTATCCACGGTAGTGGCGTCCTTGCGTTCCAGCGGTTCGAGGGATGTTCTGGTAGCAGCTTCGGTTTCGTGCTCAAAGAAACACACGTACGATCCTATCTCCGGAAGACAGAAAGCAGCAACGAGTTATCGTCACGAACACCAATCCCTTCTTTGAACGTGTCTGTAAGGTGCGCCACATGATGTACGTGAATCAGGAGCCTAGCGTGCTGTTTTGAGACATTCGGATGCAGCGGGGATTGCCAATTGGAACGACTCCATCCGGCCTTTCGGAACCCGTGACACTATTTCCCAAATTGGGACTGTGGAGGCGCGTACCATGTTACTAATGGGGGGACTGCTCACATTCCATCCCCTTACTTGGCACCTAGTAAGGCATGAGGTTCAGTGCCTGCCTCGGCCCTATCATAGTCAAGACAAGAAGGAAGATGCCAGAAGGGGTAATGCATGCAGCCCATAACTCGCGTTTCGCAGCCGTTTAACCGAGTTTGACAGATCACGGCAGTGGTGCCCCCGTCTTAAGTACCTTTGCCGGCTCTGCAATTGGGACTCGGCATTGGCAGAGCTACGCATCACTTTTATCAACTTTCCCATCAAACGGATTATGTAACTTGCCTTGTCGCCACAAAATTTTGCAAGGCTAACAATTGCACGATCCGCCATGTATGTGCTCAATGAACTCAGAGGAGGATTATCCAAAGAATCACGTTATCACGGCTCCCAAGGGCGTTAATATATGTACAGTAATATGGTGATAGAGAAGATGCGCTTCTGTATATACTATGAGCACCTGACTTGACTGACATTGAGACACACAAGGCCTATCAGCCAGGTTGAAAATTGTCGCATTGCGATCTTCCGTCCGGTAGCAGACGGAAAACGCCAAAAAAAGAGTGTATCATTCGCGCGATTGATGCAGCATGGCCTGGTGCACAGTAGGAGTGTTGCTTTCCATGGGGAGCAAAACGACGACGCTTGCAGGAGTGTGGAGTGGCGCAACGAGAATGGGAAGACAACAATATCTATATCGCAGGATCGGATTCCCCGCCGAGGGGCAGCCATACGCGGGGCTAACGTCCGATGACTGCCCTTCTGTGCACTTATGGTTTAAACCCTCGCTGCTGCTTCCCCCACAGTCCAGTCACAACTACGCACTTAGTGATGGTCGTAGACAGACATCTCAGAAACCAAATTGTAGCAAGCCACCATAGGAGAAATGGATTTGGGAGGAGTAATTGAGGATGCGTGAGTCGCCAGTCAGGGAATCCGACCCTGACGGTCGCTCTGCGCACTCAGAAGTGAATATCATGCTATTATTTAATAATTTCATTTCTGATAATGTATACTTAAAGCGATGGCATAGAAAAACATCCGTGCATCGTCAGACTGACTATAGAATGAGAGTTTTGTGTCCTAGGTGGATCCGGAGAAGCGTGAAATACGTCCAGATAAAATCCATCTTTGTCCGAGCTGGTCATTTCCACCATTACAAACCTCCATACTGCCGATAGGTAGCAGTTTCCATGCTGAAGTGTCGGAAATCATTTGCAATCCCTTGCTCTAGGATCACACAAGTTTTCAATGTTGGGTTATTGGAGCATAGCGTAGATGTGATCAAGGCACCTAGGTGTCCACGCCCGTCACTGTCTCGGACAGGCGCGTCGTCAAGCTGTAGTCCCTTAACAACGCGTCATATCGCGCGCTTTCTACCTTACGTACAATTCACTGTCATTACGTGTCATCCAACCTAAGTACAACACACACTCACAATATTCGGACAGCAGGATCCAATTTGGGGCCATGAAACTGATATAGAATGCTTAACCGGAGTCGCGCGCAACCTTCTGCCCCAGAATGACTATCACTCTCCGGTGGTCCAAAATCAATCACTTTCAGTTCTTAGTGCTCGGAATATGTAGTTTCCACATATGAGATCAAGTTGTGCAAGTTGTAATACAAAGATTGAGATGGTGTAGTTGAAGAGCCCTACCAGAGATATTTATGCGCAGCCGAGGGGTACGGCGCAGCTGACCCGCCATGGTCGTCAGGGACTGCTAGCGAATAGCACTCTCGAGTGGCGCTCTGGAGGTCTGGCGCCAATTGCCTCCGCTCCAACAGCCCTCAGTTGAGGTAATACCTGAAATGGCCCGCGTGCGGAGGCGAAATGCCTAGAATGGCCCGGCGGGTGCAAATACCCAAAATGGCCCGCCGCCGACGTCGATGTTGAAGTCATTACAATGAGAAAACATTCAATTTTGGGTACTTCAAAGTGCATTAAATAGTGCATATATACTGGCACGCGCGTTGCATTAAGAATAGAACAAGTCTTCCTCAAACCAGGCCCAGAAATACACATACATTGTCCCATACAATACTGAAATTCTTCATTCCAAGTATTTCTCAATTTGGTAGTGTTGAAATATTATCTTTACTGTTATTCATGCGCACACCTTAGAGTAGGGCTATTTAATCCACTTTTAAGTACCCAAAATTGAATGTTTTCTCATTGTAATGACTTCAACATCGACATCGGCGGTGGGCCATTTTGGGTATTTGCACCCGCCGGGCCATTCTAGGCATTTCGCCTCCGCACGCGGGCCATTTCAGGTATTACCTCGCCCTCAGTTGGCGGATCGTCAACCTGACAACCACGTCGGAACTTTCTTGACGGCAAACAACTAAGAATACATCTTACATGCTGTGATACCGAGGTAAGCTCCCACTATAGCATCGCACACATTCAACCCCTTAAACCTATGAACCAGCTTAAGCTCAAACGTATAGCTTTGATGACCAAGACGAACGGCGAACGAAAGTTTCTGGCGATGGGACGTACTGGCCAGGTCCTGTTAGATATCCCTACCAAGAGGGTCATCAAGTTGCCTCTATACCCCAATGACGAGGATTATATCGCTTACCTCTTGAATGAGATTGCGTGCTACAAGAAACTCGACGCCGCACCTCATTCTTGCGTACTGCGCTTTCTGGGTTACAACGACAGTACGGGAGCCCCTTCTTTATCTCTCCCGTACATCGAGACCGGCGATTTGTGGAATTATCTAAGGGGCGATGGGAAGGGGACGATCAATAGTCGAAGGCTGAAGTGGTCCCGCCAAGTGACCATGGCTGTTTGCCACCTCCACCACATACATATCTACCATGGTGACCTGCGACCGGTCAATATCCTCGTTGATGCCAATCAGAACCTGTTGGTGTGCGACTTCGATGCAGCATTGGTTGGAATCCCCGGAAGAGTTTTTGTCACCCCGCAGTACTCCATCAAGCCCTTCTGTCGCCGGACCTGCTTGAGCCTCGAAGAACTGGCGGAAGTGGATCGACTCTGCCTTGCCAGTGTCCTCTATTTCATATCCACAGGGATGGATCCCTTCGCCACGTTCAAGAATGACGATGAGTGGATTAGCAACTACGAGCAGGGGATCTTTCCGGACACATCGGGAGAACCGTTGGGGGACATCATATTGGGCACTTGGCGGGAGGAAATCACGGACGCGAAGGAGATTCTCTTCCGCATAGATAGTTATGTAGACTATCTCGACCGCCTAGAGGCGAGTCCCATAGGTTGACACGGTCCGTCGAAATGAGCGACTCTGAGATATTTCCAAAGGATGTGTGTTCTTTATGCATTTTCACATTGACGTAGTTCTTATGACTACGGCGGCATTTGCTGCTGCACTGTACAGTATGTAAGGTATCGCAGAGATCTAGAGGAGATGCCTGTCTGAGCCAGTACTGCTCCGATCGTTCGCATGTCACCCATTACTATTAGAGGATCCATTTGCCGTTCTCTGACCGCCAGACATCCCTCCAACGGGCCGTTGGACGGGTCCCTTTCGGCCCAGGCGCACTTTTCGCCGTTTTGACCCCCTCCAGCGGCATCGTTCACCGCACCAACGGGGAAAAGTGGCTTGCCGCCTTCGCCTCGGCCGGGCATCCAAACCTCGGCGTCGGTGAGAAGGAAGCGAGGACGAAACGGTCGCTCGCAGACGTCGACTGCGTCAGAGTCCCCAATCCGTGTCGCACCTTGCCAGACGGCTCCAAACCTAAAGCCATCGTCCAGGCCCCAACCCTGACGAGCGATGCAGGGCCACCGTCCCGAGGTCAAGGCATGCAAGAAGGTGGAAGGCGTTTGAACGCGTCGGTCGGTTAGGCGAGCGCGCTGGCTCGTTCCGTTTGGGCCTTTTCGCCCAAGCTGAACCGATCCCTCGTTGTCTCGGATATGGTGCTGTCACAGTCGCCTTTCAAGCGGCTTGGATTGCCGTCAATGCGGAAGATAAATACAATCTCGATGGTACGCTCTAGCAGTGCGTGACGATGAGTGTTAGCAAACAGTACGGTCAGAAGGAATAGGCAGGCGCACAGATATTACCCCTAGTACTGGGCTCATGTGTCACCG
>KV417339.1:62136-83551 GCA_001630345.1 Calocera viscosa TUFC12733
GGAGACCAGATCAGACGAGTGGAGACCAGATCAGACGAGTGGAGACCAGATCAGACGAGTGGCTGCCAGACCAGACCAGTGGAGACCAGACCAGACGAGTGGAGACCAGACCAGACCAGTGGAGACCAGACGTCGACTCCGACATCGAGCTCATCGCCTGTGTCAGGGTCCAAGTCCACGTCACCGCGTACGGACCGCTGAACATGGCGATCAGCGATCTCTGTAACGCGCAATGGTCGACCCGGGAGGGGAAGTGGATGCTGAAGCCTCAAGGAACGCTGGAGTGGGCACGCACGCGGAGGAGGTTGCGGAGGAGGTTGCGGATTTGCACCAACGTTTTGAGAATGCGATCACAGCCGGGGAGCTGTTTGTGATTTTCCTGCCAGAGGGCCAACCGACGGGAGTGACGACGCCTAGGGACGCCGGTGCGGCATATCTGGCGCACAACCCGTCCAACTCGTTGAGCGAGCCGTCGACGAAGTACTGCCTGTATGTGCCGGACTTTACGCTGGTCGAGATACTGCCGGACGGGACACAGCGGGCGCTGGCGATATTCGAGGTGAAGCGGGCGTACGTGAATCGGAGGGAGGCGGGATAGGTAGGTCGGTCTCGCTGTCAGGTAGCATGGCATTTCTTCTTTTGTACGCCGGGGCGCCGGGGTTGGTGCGACTCTAATTGGTTGTAATTGACTTCAATCCATACATAAAATTTGGCTGTCAAGGGGGATCAGGTTTGATGGATAACTTGTTGAGGGACTGCAAGGGGTAGCTACCAGCGCGTCAGTGCGTCCTGTTGAGGACTGTAATGAAGTCGAGGAAAGATTATTTCTTCCATTCTGTTTAAGAGGACCTGCACCGCAGTCAGAATATAATCCAGATATCATAGGTATAGCAGGCGCACTTAAGCAACATGGCCACCGTGATTAGGGCCGTCCAGCAGTGAATAGCGCTTGTCGGAGGGCGTCCCTCGACAGAATCGAGGGTGTCATAGTTTGTTCACCTACTCGAGGAGCGAGAGCATAGCCCGGAACTAGCCCAGGGACCGTGCATCGACGACGTTTCCATTGATCGCGCGGGGCTTTGCGGGTGAGCGGCGACGACCAATATTTTATAGGGAAACCCAGCTTCGCAAGCTGGGTGACAGGCGCGCACCCTAGCCCGATGCAGGCCCCCGTGCGACTTCATCCATGAATAGCATCATTCCCACATCGGACGTCTGTCGTGGCAGGTCACTCGGAAGTAATGATGCCGTCCGGTCTGGCTCCTGCCGACTCGGCGCATCCACGTGAGCGTGTCCTCCACGCACGCGGCCGTTCGTTCACCCTAGGACGACGAGCATCTCTCCGCACAACGTCCACCCCCCCTTCTCCTCTCCGCGCGCACACACACCCCCTCTTCCTCCTCTCTGCTGCTCCAAAACCGTCTCCCAGCAGATCCAGCGTGCATCGACATCGAATCGAGGACGAGATGCATGGCATGGAGCCGTGTTGAGTCCTCCGGCTTTCAGTGCGCGGAGCCCCTGGCGAACTGCTCCCTAGACCTGTATCTCCAATTGCTGGATGCTGAGGTGCTGGGTATGATCAAAAAGGGTGGAAGAGGGGTTGAGGGACCGCTATTGATGCGCATATAGTGAGCTTCACAGCTCACCTACATGCTCCACTCGCTTACGCACGTGCAGCTGACCCTTTCACCTCCGTCTCGACGTCCGTCCCCCCTGCCCTCTGCCCCCCTCCCTAGACATCCTTCTACCAACTGTGTAAGAGAACAATTTCAAGTCTATGATCGACATCAGCAAGCGGAGCAATGCATTGAAGGGTCTGATTTTGACGAGTACCACTATCGATGCTCTCACCGCTCCGGTACGCACAACAGCCTCGCCCCGTCAGCCCCTCGAAGGGTGACTTCGACCTGGCTCCTCATGAAGTGAGCCGCCATCCGTATACCGTGAGCCCATTCTGACATGGTCTACAGCTTCACGAAAGAGCTCTTCCAGGCTAAGCACAATATTGAACTACAGAGTGTCCAAGATTTGTCACTCGAGACCGCTTTGGAGACACGACCGCAAATCGCTAAGAATGCGCCGGAGGCCGACCGATTCCACCTTGATTCCACCTTGATTCCACCTTGATTCCACCTCGATTCCACCTTGATTCCACCTCGATTCCACCTTGATTCCACCTCGATTCCACCTCGATTCCACCTGAACCCAGCTCTAGGGTCCTGTCCTGGGTCCCTTTATCCGTCGGAATGGGTTTGATGAATTGTCGCTTCTAGTGTCAGCCACCCTTGTCCATAGACGCCCACAACATGAAGCATCAATCGACATGTTAACTTTCATCTTACTTGCCGTTCTCCTCCACTCACACTCTCATCCCGAAGACCCCAGCCCGGCACCGCGCACATACGCGGCATCGGGCCCGTCTCGCTCCTTGGTCATGTCTACTGCTATAGAAGACACTCAGGACACGCACGTATCAAGGTCTTTCTTGGTCTGCACAAGTACATCTCTGCGCTGATATGCCCGCGCCTCGCTAACCTTTCCGCAGTCGTCGAGTTCGACGGTCTGCCGCCACGCAGCCGCTTTCAGTCACTCGCAAAGTATGTGATCAAGTTCAGTATCAATGGGCAAGATGCGTGGGAGAGTGGTGAGATACCAACGAAGGGGACTGAGATACGCTGGAATGTGCCAGAGGATAAGCAGATTTTGTGCGTGCTCCATCCACTCCACACCGGTTGAAGGGATTGCATTACCCATCTGATTTGGGAATAGTGAAGCTCGTCCATTGGCCACACTACGCGTGGTACTGCACAAGAATCGCAGTGACCAAACGGTCGAGGTAGTCGATACGGCGGAGTTGTCCTTCAGCGAGTGGTTAGCAATGAACGGTGTGTCCTTATAGTCCATTTGCTCCATGATCCCCATCACTGACCACGTTGTTTCCGACCTTAGCAATTCCTCTGGTTCCGAGCTCGACATCGTCTCGCACGAGCGCGAGCCACATCCTTGTCACGCTATTCCTCGCCCAGGCTGGAGTCGGTGTGAACGACGCGCCGGATCCGTGGGTTGAGTTGATGGAAGAGGTCAAGTGGTCTGTCAAGGGATTGGAACGTGTTCCTAGTGTACGTACCTGCAATGGAACGACACCGCTGCCAGACGGCCGCTAACCACACCCCTAGGTCCATCCATACGCGAAGATGGCTTTGAATGTGCTCGTGGGCGCTAACGAGGTGATGCGACCTACCGCAGTTGCTGTGATGGCTTGGACTAACATGCTTTTTCAGGCGGTTCACGCTCAAGAGCGGCGCGATGATGAGTTACTCGATCTGGTTGAGATAATGAAGGACGTGCATGCCTTCATACGCCAAGTGCGAGAGCAGGCCACGTTCACTCTCGATCCTGGTCGTGAGCGGCTCCGGGATAAGGCTCTCCGTCGCCTGACGAGCCAGACAGCCGAGTGCGTACACTTCATCATCACCTGTACAAAGGACAAGAGCTTCGGTACGTGTCTCACGTATATCAGAGAGGATCAAAGCTCATCCCAGACCAGCTGAGAGATTTGCGCATCAGAGTGTGTCGGGCACGGATGACACGATCAAGAAGTACAAGAACAGTTTCACCACACTCAAGTGCGATTTCCGAGATGGCACAGCAATTCGTTTGGAAATTGTAACATTTCGGATGGCGGACAATATTGACAACATCCTGCCACCCCCCTCCTCGACCTGCCGTCCCCGCCTCCCCCACGGCGCGGACGGCGAGGGTTCCATAACCGTTCTCATAGCCCCACCAGTCCTCCATCTGAGAACGGGATAATATGCTTAGATTATGAATGCGGTTATAGAGAAAACGGCAAGGCGCGCCAACGAGTCCGACCGTTTTCCGTCCATCCTGGGCCCAAACCGTCCCCGGTCCCAAAACCAATCCTAGCCTCCTCCCACCTCACTCAAACTTCGCCATCGTCCATTCTCATCCCGGTTCGCCTCTGTATGCCGCTTTCGACGGCCGTTTTTGCATGGTTGACGGTCGTGCGCGCCAGGGTCCTTTGCGACAACGTGCGCACCGACTGCACCCCGCGTCCCCATCGTCGGTCTGCTCCTTCCTTTCCTTTCCTGTCCATTCCATTCCATTCCTGCCTTTCGCCTTGCCAATCATTTCTTTTACACTGTGCTGTCTCCTCCCTACCATTCACTGTGATTGTCTTGCACCCATGCATCGCGCCTTCACTCCTTCGATGCAATGCAATGTGTCTACAAGGATTCGATTCGGGCAACGCCCCACGCCTACGAGCAGCAACCGTACCCTTCATGCGACTACCTAGTCCACCACGATACCAGCCTGCCCCGCCTTACCAGCCTCTACCCTACTCTGCTCACACGACTGCCCCTCGATACAATGAACCGACGCTCAGCGCCTAGGATTAGAAGAGGGTGACTATCGGACATACATATGCTACTACCATATCGACTAGGAGCCCTGTTTCACTCCGTACCGACACCGACCAGAAATGGGCGACGCGTATCTGTCCCTGCTCGACAACCTCGACTCTGCAGCTTCCTCCCTCTCTTCCCGCTCCTCACCAGCCTCCTTAGCCGACTTGCTCCCTCGCTCGCCATCTTGCCCTTCTTCCGCCACTCCGCCGCTCTCCCTCATTCATCACCAACCTCGCAGCTTGCACCTCCCCCCCGGATCGCAAGAACAGCCCCAGCTCTACCACCCACCTCACCTCGTCCACCTCCCCTTCGCCCTGCCCGTGACCCGCCTCACCTCTCCGGCCCTCCCCCTCCCTCGACTGACCCAACTGCCCGCACCGCGAGCCGAGCCGGGCCGGGTACCACGCCTCTCCCTGCTCGCAGGAAACGACACAAGGCGGTGCTAGACCACCTTTTGTCAGCGGACACCTTCGCCGCCCCTCGACTTTGCCCTGCTTCCCCCCCGCGAAGCCCCGACTTCTGCACCGCCCGTCAAGCAAGACGCACCTCGCCAAGATCGTGCAGAAAGCTCGCCCTGGTGCGGTACACCACCCACACCTGCCCGGGGCGATGCATAGCTCGACTGAGTTCCGTGCGCCCAGCGGCCAGCAACCGTAGAGGTTATTGCACATCCCCAGCAGCATACAGCAACATCAACGTAGTTCAGCTGGATGGGTACGTTCCTTCATTCTATCGTCCCCTGCTCCGCCCGCGCCCCGCGGACAGCCCTGCTGCGCTGCGCAATCCTCCCACTTCTCCTCCGCGAGCCGAGCACGACCCTTCTCCCCCAGCTGGCGCGCGAACCTCCCCGCGATGCGGATCACGATCTACACGTGCTTCGGGATGATGGTCGCACACTGAGCGGTCGGTGTATAGCACACCCAGCATTGCGCGTCATGCGTGAGTTGTACTGGTTGCGAATGCGCGGACGTGCGCGGGAAGCTGAAACTGCACGACCAGCAAGGGGGAAGAGGAGGTGGGAAGTGGGAAGCGGGGGGAGGGGCGAAAATGTTCGGGCGATTGATCGGCTGTAGGGCTAGAGGACGCCTGAGATGAGGAGCAGCGTGGGGAGGACGCACAGGGCTGTGAACGGTTGGGAGAGAGGTCCGGCTGGTGCGCAATGCTTGTGCGTTGCTCGCTCGCAGGAGGATCCTGAGCTGACCAGTCAGCCAGTAGACGACCCAGTGCGCTGTTGACTCCGGAAAGCGCGATTAACTATCCATATTATGGCACACTCCTGGAAAAGATTTGCGTATCAAGCGCAAGTCTAGTCAGAACTGTCACTCCGTCCCGGTCTTTGAATCGCCTCCGCCCTCCCCGAAAACGACCCTCAACGCCCCACTCCTTCCCTGTGTTTCTCTACCACGAGCGGTGCAGCGCGACAGCGCCCACAACCTCTCCCCTCGCTCGCAGAAGGAGCACCCCGCGATGCGGTACGTAAACGACGCAACCGGGCGCAGGAACTGTACAGGCGGGCCGCAACGACAACCGCGACGAGCACCAAGAGCCCGCCGTCGAACGGTGGAAGGGGAGGTGGGAGAGGTGGGATACCGATCCTTGGACCGGAGCAGGGTATGTTGACCTGGAAACGTATGTCGAGTCGTCCATATAGCGACGTGTATGCGAGCAAAAGCTGATGAAACAAGAGACAGCTTACGGCTGCCGCCCAGCGGGGACGGCGTCGTCAACCCCTGAGGCGAGGCAGGAGCGGGAGCCTGGCCGGCCTGGCGACGCTCCGCACGCGTGTGTTCTCGTTCACCTCGCTCTTCCCGTCTGCCAACCGGGACACAATCTTCTATCGCACCGAGCTCGAGGCGATCGATACCCAATTACACATACTCCGAGCCCTCATGGTGCCTGCCCCTCGGACCTCGCTCAAACGCTCGGCCCCTCGGCCCTCTATGTGCTCGGCCACTACCCTCACCCCCCGCTCACGGTCCTCGCCATCGTCTTGTTTCGCCGCACGCTCGCACCTCGTGCAACCACCTCTCGCCACTGGTCCGTTCCCGCCTTCCCGGCTCTCGGTCGCATCAGCAACAGCCCTGTCTTATACGAACACAATGAACCTGATTGATGGCGGTGGACCGCCGTCCATGACCGCAGGGAGCTGTATGAACGAAGCGAGGCGTTTTCCCTACTTCCCTGCGCGAGCTGTACGACAGCGGCGGCGAGCGCGAGCCTCGCGACAGCCAGGTTCCATCCGCCGACGGCGACCTCGAAGCCTGGCTCCGCCAGGCTTCGACGACCCGCGAGCAGGGCCCGGCAGCGCCGCGCTGCTCGCCGTCTCCGACACGCGCGGCCGCGCGGGATGAAACTGGCAGGCACGCGTCGATCATCCGAGGTAAGTACCGTCTCCATCGCCATTCCTTCCGTCACCAACGTGCATATCTGCAGCTGCCACCTTCCAAACCGGTCTTCACTGCATCCCGCGACCCCACTCGGCGCTCCTCATCCTGTCCGACCGACCTCGACCGCAAGCCGCGCCTGCACACCTCCCTCCCTCCTGCTTCCTTCATCGCCCCTCGACACCCCGATCGACCCGCTCCGCGCCATGACTATTCGCATCCTGGTCGACCGCGGTGTGCGCCATTGTCATCCTCACGTTCTTCGTCTGCAAGGCTGCCCGAACGTCCTGCGCCACGCCTTCCGGGGAGCAAAGATCGTCATGAGCACGGTGGAGTGCTCTGGAGTGGGTGAGCAGGCTGGACCACGAGACGAGGTGTGCAAGATCGTCCCTGGGTACATCGGGAATTTCCTCCTCAAGCACTCACGGTCATCCATCCTGCTCGACCGCGGCGTGCTCCCGCGCGACTTGCACGCCTCGACGGCGATTCCTCTCGAGATCGTACGTGACTCCAGCCCACGGACATAGTCCTGATGTTAACCCTCTATCTAGGCACATCGGCAATCATACCCTCCGATGCCAAGCATCAATCGACTCTGGCCAACGTCGAGTGAAGAACAAATAGGGGACGGGATCGGTCAGATCGTTGTAGATCTTGGCTTGTACACGGACTATCAATACCACGCCACCCGCCGAAAGTTGTCTCCGCGACTTTGACTTTGACTGCTGGCAATGGTCCATCAGATCCCAGCGACTCAGAAGGTCTTGATATCGAGTTAGTCCTTTTCAGACAAAGCCTTGAGTGCAGCTGATCGCTCTGAATTTAGGAACAACGACCACTTGTACCTTGCCGCCTTCGGATCGGGACGCCATCCCAGGACTTCACCGTTGTGCTGGATAGCGGCCGCGCGGACTTGTGGGTCCGCGGCTTCGGTTGTGAAATCGGTCATTTCGATGCCAACGGAAACGCCCAAGCCACGCAGCAGGCGTGCCCGTCGAGCCATCGATATCTCGGAGCCAACACATCCAGCTCCTTGATCACGACCACAACACCTTTCAGTGAGAGTTAGGCATCGGGAAATGTAAATGGCACAAGGCCGGACCATGTTGAGCTTGCTGGTTGGGGACATCTCGCATATGTTCTTGCATTAAGCTAGATCTAATACATTGTCGCAACCGTACCGAGCGAGATCCGCTTTGACAGATGGCCTGCGCAATGGAACGATACAGACCTAGGCACTGGTCAAGGACGTGGGATCATGGCGGCCTCCGCAGCCGTCTCCAGCGGAGTGATCAATGCCATCACAACCTCGGTCACCGCAACGGCGAGTGCACAGTTGTCGGGGTCGCTCGCAGACAACAGCTCCTTGCCCGCCGTCATGCAAAGCTCGGCGAGGGCCGGCGAGACCGCGGTGTTACGAGGGTCGGCGTCATTTGCGACCATTGCCGTCCATTGCGTCGGCGAGGCCGTGAGGTACTTGTTGCCGGAGAGAGCGCTCTTCACTCCATGCTTGCGCTGAACATGTCAGCTAAAAGCCCTATGTCCTCCCCTATAATACAATGAGATCTCGTCGCTCCATGCAGCAAATGCGTACCAATGCCCCTGCTTCTTCGCGCCTTCCTTGTGGCAGATTATGCATGTTCCCGCCTCCACGAGCGGTCTCCCTTTGAACGTGCCCTTTCGATAGCAGCGTCTCGCCCGATCCCCAGGTCGGTAATCGATTTTCCTATGACAACGTAAGATGGATGCCAGAGTATTGGGAATGGTGTAAGGCATACTGGACGACTAGAGCGGGGGATGACTGGCAGAGGCTGTATTTGCCTCTGATTCTGAAGCCTCGGAATATTTACACAGCCTGGGAGCGGTTTGCGATATGTAGCGTCTGGTGTTTCCAAATTTTGGAGCTCATTGCGAGATAGGACGAGAAAGCGCCCGGAGAGGCACTATCCAGGTCCCCTAGCTCCCTCCACCCAAAGCACGCGGGCCCCAACCCGCCTTCCGCCTTCCGAGTCTTCGGCACCACGCGCCTAGAGCGCCGACACTCACCCGCGAACGCCACACTCCGCCGCTCGATGTGATCATGCGCTGGCCCCGCACTTCGGCAATGATATGCCGGTACCGTCCGATCCAGGCGGGGACTACAGTATCGAGGCGGTTCTTCCGTGTCTCGCTGCCAAGACACCGATCTCCCTTTGGAATCTCCCTCGAATTCCTAGCCGAAACAGCATTTACCGACAGATTATCATCCTTCGTCCCCGTCAACGCCTCGAAACGGTATGAACCCTCCCTGGCCAGGGCAGCCCTCAACATCGCTCTCTCTGCGCCATGTACTATATGCTCGCCAGGGACCCCGTCCCATCGCGCCTTTCTGCGATGCGAGGCAATTCCCTCCGACACGCTGCGCGGCGCAGGATACCCGTCGAAGGGAAACAAACTTCCATTACCGAGACGCCGCTCGCGATGGGCTTGATTCCCAATTGGGCTAGCATATACAAATGGCAGGAAGCTCTGTCGCATTGCGCCCGCTCGATAAGCCCGCGCACTCAGGCAAGAGTACTGCCGTGGCTCTCCTCGCGCTCCAGCACGCCGCATCACCCCAGCGTCAGCAAAGCTCAACCTCAGCCCGAAAACCCGCCCTCAGCATTCGCCCAGCTCCTCAGTAATTTGGACGACTACTCGACTACGAGCGAGCGCGTAACAAACGTCGCCACCTCGGCTCAGGCACTGAGGGCTAAGTGACACGAGGATAAGAGGTCGCTTGAGCAGGTGAATTCGGAACATGTCTAGGTGAGCAGGGATGTCACCCATGCCTAATCACTAGCACTGATACTCTGACAGATGCTCCGTCGTCCGCCGTCTTCGGCCGCTCGCGCTCGGCCATCCTCGCCAAAGGACGCATTTGCACGTATGACTCGCCTCGGTAGCGGATATGCAAGATGCGTGAATTACGATGGGACATGGTATTTATTAGATCTAGACAAAATGAGGCCCAAACCAATACTCGAGCCGGCATGCTAATCGGGCGAGGTGGGCGTGGAATGGCCGGCCCGACATGAGTGTGATCGAGTTACACTCCAGATGCAGCGGATTGGTGGCTTGACTCCATTTCATCCTCAAAGTCACGTACATGTTCTTTGGCCAGGTGTGCATCTGTCGCTGCCTCTTCATCTTCGTCATCATCTTCAATCTCGATCTCTCCGCCACATCTCCAGCTCCGTACACACTCATCAGACTGCCTTAGCGGCAAAAGGGGCGTGCGTACGACCAAGAAAGATTGGTGAATGAAGGAAGCCGGCATACCATTTATTCTGCCCCCATCGCAGTAGGGTAGCGATAGGCACAGTTTTCGCGTGTCACATCAATCGAATCACTTTCAACTATACAATTATGTCCGCCGCTACCGTACCTCTGCAAGATTTGTGTCGTCTTGCGTTTTGAAAGTCCTAGGACGACGCGACGAGGATATGCTGCATCCTGACACGTCATGGGACTGTCTAAGCGCGCATGCCCCGCGCCGCGCCGGCGAGAGCGGCGCCGCATGGCAACAAAAGCCAGTGCAAGACCCCGCATGCCGTGCACCCGCGCACCCGAGTTGCCTTGTTCGCATCCACATCCGGCTTCTATCTCCAGGGGTCAGTATGTGCTACAGACGAAGGCCATTGGTTCAACGGATATAAAATGGGCTCGTTAAGATCGGGCCCCATCGGGCTCCGACGGCCGCAACGCAATTAAATAGAGCCAAGTAGCAGGAGGCTTCGTTCCAGTCACGGCGGAGTCAGGGTCGCGTTGAGTTGACAGTGTTAAGGCAGCGAGGTACGGGCCCGCTCATCTGGCATCCTGGGATCTGAGATTCGCAATGACATCATGGGTTGTAAGCGTACGATAACGATAGTGTAGATAGGTTTTGATTGAGATGCACGTGACTGAATTGAGCAGGGCGTGAGAGACAGCGGACAAAGGGTCTGTCTCATCATTCTCATGGTGCGAGAACTGACAGTACCGCGCATCCCTCGCCTAGAAGCAGGTATTCTGCTGAATACATGTGCCACGCGGTGCGAATGGCTTGCTTGACCCACTGCAGGTAAAAGGGGCAGAGAGGATTTTTTCTTAAATGTTTCCCAACATCTCCAAGTTCGCCTACGAAGGAGCAAAATACATCGGTAAAAACAGACCCCAATTCATAGCTGGGACCCCAATATAGGCTATACTGTGCGATCCAGTGGCTATGTCGTTATACACCGGGGTCCCAGTGGCTATACCCAGACTTCATAGAATCAACTCGGCTATCAAAGCGGTCCACGTGCTATGGGCGCTATCAATGTAACGAGTAGGTGATCAAAACACAGTCCGCTGAAGGCCAGCACACGCTAAAATTGCAGCGAGGCGCTTGCATAACGCATAAAAGAACTCTTGGCGGCATTTTCATCATTCAAAATGAATTACTACCCCCAAAACAAGGAAAACAGTCATTTCGGGGGTGTCGTTCACACGGGACAGGGACGGTGCGCGCGAGATCCAACGCGCGTGGCAGTACTCATGTTCCAGCACAGGTCCGAGTCTCAGACGGACTCAAAGCTCAAAAGCCCCCTCTTCCTGGTCAACCACCATCCAGTAGTCATCCAACTTCCATTATCAACCTTCACCCAATCAACCTCACTTCGAGCTCTGTTGATGATATCGATGAGGTCATCACTAACCATCGAGGCAGGCGAATTTTCAAGTATCTGACATGGCCGATATGCCAGGCAATACAACCGAGAAGGCGCGTATCGTGGAATCAGGAATGATGTCAGGTATGTACACACTGCCGTATAACCAGGCATCCTATTCTGACTTCACCGCCAGACGAAATCTATCAATCCCAACAGCACTTGAACGAATTCCGCAGCCTGGAAGGAGCGAAAGTCAACGACGTACCCACTGCCCAGGCGAATACTACGCCACGCTCCGCTCCTATCCGCGCTGCGGGAGATGCCCAACACCAAGACCATCTTATGCCTGCGGGTGTCCGCCTGAGGGACAACCCCGTCGCGGTCACTGCGACGCGTACCGCACCCGTCCGTGCTGGGGACAGCGACCAACACCAAGATCATCTGGTGCCTAGGGTCGTCCGCTTGAGGGACGGCCAGGTTGTCGTCATCTCGACCTCTGGCTCTCAAGTGCACTATGTGGGAGGCGACCAACACCAAGCCCATCAGGATGCGCGCATTGTGGGCAACCAGATCGTCATTGTCGCGTCTTCTTCCGCCCCTGCTCCTTCTGTCCGTGAAGATAATCATGAACCCCAGTCGAATCGGTTTTTCAAGGCTCCTGCCCTTGGGGCCCCCATGACACTGTCTCACACCAAGAGCCTCGGACCGGTGCGCACTCGAAGCGGATTACCAGTGTACTTAGAGGACCCTCTCGATGCTTACTGGCGGAAGTGGGATGCTCGCAAAGCAGCAAAGTCGACCAAGCTGGTCCAACCCAATTGGGCTCCTCCGGAATATCAACCTGCGGGGAGCGAGCACTCCGAGAATGAAAATGACCGATATCCTCCTCCTTACCACGTACTCGGGATGGACTCCGCGAGAGAGAACACTCCGACCGATGCCAAAGCGATCTTCGGCAAACACACCCTCAACAACATCTTCGGCAAGGCGTGGCGCGTTTCTACCAGCGTTCGTCGCAACCCCTCGGTCGGTTCCTATACTCGCTACGTTTCCATTCCGATGGGCGACGAGGAAGCCGACGATGATCTGGATCAGAGGGGCGAGGGGCGAGGCAAGAACTACTGCTGGTGGATTTTGTCTTGCTTGACGGGTGACAACTAATCAAACTGCGTCTTATGCTGTTATGCCAAGAAACATGCTGTACTCATCGTTGTTCTTTCCTTGCCTGCTCGCCCTTGACTTGCCGGGCCAGCATGGCATCCATCTTTACCCACTATCATGCGACCAAGACGCAGTGCACGCTGCACACTCATTTGTAGTACTTCTGTAAGCAGGTACATGTTCAACACTCTTTCAATACAATCGTTGCCCCGGTGTCTGACGTGCACTGCCCGAGAATTGCGATTCTAGTCTTATGATCGTCTCGCAGATATCTTTCGCAATTACCCTAGGATGAATATAACAGTTATTGAGCACGTGGAGCAGCTGGCAGAACTCTGTTCGAGGAGAGGATGGTAATTCCTTGCGAGGGCGAAACCTTGAATAGTAGAGCATCTCTTCCTACTTCCAAGCCGGAATGATCATGAAAGCCCAGGGCATTTGAAAGCACAACTGTCTTAGCGACATTACAGTTTGATAACTTGAAAGTGTGTGCATTATGACCTAGACTTGCCCAGAATAGATTGACTACGGTAGGATGAGGTCAGCACCGCGTTATCGGCAGCACACCGGTAGGTCCCTCCGGCGGCGGATCCTTTCGCCGGCTACACGCGGCAGAAGCCTCAGGAATGGGTAATGGCAAGCCTCTGTTCACATCCTCCGCCTCGTCTGGAATCATTAGCGTCGACTGCTGGCAGGCTCAGTTTCCATTGTTCCGATAACGAAACATTGTTGCATAGCAGACGACAGAATGCATATGGATTTAACATCGGTGTACCTGAGCAATGTGGGTACTCGCATCTGTTGTATCCGTCACCCTATTTGATTTAGCCGCCATAGGGGAGGTCCGCCAATACAACGGAGAACATCAATACCAGAACACCCCCATCTCAGCAATCAATATGCGACAGTCCTCCGTCCCATTGCATGGATGTTCTTGTTCTCCCCGGGGAAGAACACCGAGATGCTCTGATGAGGCGTATCCCCCACAAGCCGTCGCCCAGTGCGTACGACAGCCTGGCTCTGTTAGAGGGTCAATAGAACTGAGCAGTCACCGCAGCGGACCATGCCGAGAGACGCAATGTGCCCAATAATCGACCATCCTCCTCGTCCCTCGACCCAATGGGGGAAATAACGCGCTATGATACAAGCGAGCAGAACGAATCGGAGTCCTCGCAAGAGGACGGGCGAGTAACAAGCCGATATGCGCGGAAAAAACGAATCCGAGCTGTTTCGCTCTTTGTGCGTTCATATGTTAGCGAGGGTGTGATCTGTACAACTCACATCAATTTCAGAGCGCCCACTCGGACCTGGACGGAGGGGCCCCTAAACGACGGAGGCAGGGCGCTCCTACGAGCACACAAGTCGATATCAACATGGGTGCGTGGTTAAAATTCAGGTCTAAATTTCCCTCGTTGATATGACTGCAGGAGCAATCGACCTCCCCTTACAGCCAAACTCCTCTCCCAGATCTTCTCGATCAACGGATCCACCTGAATATTGCCTTGTGTATCCACTTCTTCCCTTGGACCCACTAGCAGAGAACTTGTCCTCTTACAAGGCGGACATGCAGAACACGCTGCCCGAGAAGAACCAGGAGCTCAGGGTCTCGCAGTGTTTCTGCCGACTTATTGTGATGCGATGCTAGTGGAGATAGAGGGACTAGAGCCAAGCGTCCCGAGATGGTGTGTCATCAGGGCGGCGAGCTACATGGACTGACGCCGATCGCAGGTGACGGACAGTGCCAAGGCCATCACGACGAGGCGCATCTCCTTCACGCCGAATGTCAATGCGAAATTACCAGTTGGCCTTGTTGGCTGTCCATCGTCAAGGGTGAACAGATTCGCGCCATTGTTCCAATCTCGGCACTCAATGCACCGCCATGACATGCGCGAATCCTGACGACACTGCCCAGCGCGGCGGAGGAGGGCCACGCGTTTACCACGTGCGTTGACGGGGATGCGGACTTACAGGCTGAATGCGTCTGCCAATGCCCATCCAACGCCGTCCTATCCGAACGCTCTTCGCCACCTCATACTCAATACCCTCTGGTGACTCTTCATTCGTAACCCGCTCTTTCCGCCGTCCCTACTCTAGGTGGGCTATCGACGGAATTCAGAATCGCCACGAATGAAAGTCAGCGCGGAGAAAGGGAGGTACTATTCGGCCGTGCCTACTGGATACAAACAAGCCCAGCAGGCACGGCACTGTGTATTCCCTGCTTGCTCCCTGAGCGAATCATAAAGTGTTATGCGGACTGCGCCTTTCTATTGGCCTCGCAAGCTTCGGCTCGACTTCACTGACTCAGTCTACCTCAGCACCATCAACAGCATCATGGATTCTCTTCCAACCATCAAGCCGCGAGTTTAGCATGTCGCCGCTTCACGTAATCGAGCCATTACACACTGGCGCTATACGCTGTATGCCATTATGTGCGCGCGCATGCACCCCACCGCCTACTCTATGCTCGACGACCGTTACCGACTCGTATGTCCTCTCTGCATGGAGTCCCCCCCTCAACACCATCCCCCGAGCCGTCAATTCCTCGCCTCTTCTCCGTCCTCCAGGCCGGTACATGGATCGCCCAGCGAGGTTCGGAAGATGACGAGGCTGCTCCTAAAGATGGTCCGGCCGCGGGAGCAGAGCACGCGCCCCACGACCGCCTGGAGCCGCCGGTTATGTCTCTTCCTGCCAAGACGCGCATTGGGATGCGTGTACTGTATTGCTACGCCAGGGCATACGCGCAGTATGCAACAAAGGACACGCCATGGTCAACCTCTATCTGCGCGACGATAATCCCGAGCATGCCCTCCAATTGCTGGGCGAAGCTCTTCGCCGTGGCCTTGAAAGGCAGGAAAGCCCACGCCGCAAGTATGGGAGTTTCCACTATCTCCATTGTTGAGTCGCGGGCACTCTTGCATCGGAGCAGAACAAATGTCACATGAATCCAGACTTGCGGGTCGTTTGTGGCAGCGCGAGCGGGCGCACGGGCGGCGGTGCGCGCTGTGTGGGTGGAGCGGGCACACGGGCGCCTGGGCGTTGGAGGACCGGCGTCGACGGGAACGGGACTGGCTCTGGCTCTGGCGGCAATACGGACGCGGGCCTGCGCATCCTCGGCATGCTCGAGAACATGGGCAAGCTGTTTTATGTAAGTATGTCCACGGCGCTCACTTGTAATTCAGTACCTTAGTAATGATATTCAATTACTGACTACAATACAAGAAAAGTGCTTGAAGGTGCCTATATGCGCTCTTCTGTGCCGGTGTGAGAGCAAGGGTGAGGGCAGGAGAGGGCGGGAGTGGGGGAGGGGAGCAGGGCCGGGAGCAAGGCGGGGCTCAAGGCGGGGCTCAAGGCGGGGCTTAGGGCGGGGCTCAGGGCGTGGTGGGGTGGAGGAGAGGGAGGGCGTGGTGGTGCGAAGAGAGGGAGGGTGGTGGTGCGGAGGAAGGGGAGGAGGGTGTTGGAAATGGTGCGAGCGCAAAGGTCGGGCCCTCAGGGACTGACGACATCAGGCCCTGAGCACGGTACGGCTGCAGAGACAGTCTGGAGCTGAATTTCAGCTCCGGGGCACTGAAATTCGAACCCCAAAGATCAGCAATTCAAACAGATCAGTGCTTAAAGCACTAATAACCTGCTTATTAGTCCGCGTCTAGTGTGATGGGACGGAAGAGCGGAGCTCAACCGCGTGACGTTGCCGAGCTCGTCCAGAACAGGGCCAGCATGATCAGACGCGACGAAGACGTCCCTGCCCTTTAAACACCGCCCGGCGCTACGAACGAAGGCATAGCTCCGGCGTCGGGCTGGGGTGGGCAGGGGCGAGAATGGGCTGCAGCAGGGGGTGCTGAGGCGCACGGGCCGACTGGGGGGCTAGGCAGGCAGGAGCATGCCTGGGCTGCCGAGTCGAGCATGCGCGGGGCGGGGCACGACAGTGTCAGGTGCGCCCATACCTCGCAAAGCTCGATCCTGAACTGACACGTTCCAGGACGAGGCTGGGCTGGGCGCTGGGTGGGATGGGGCATGGCCCGTCAGCGCTGTTGCGGGAAGGGAGGTAGGGCAGGACGATGCGCGGCATGCACGGCCTGCTCTGCGTGCGTCTCTCACGCCCCTGCTCTTTGTACGCCTGGCCGTCGCTACTACGTCTGCGGGCGGGTACTGGGACTATGAGTGGGGTCGAGAATGAGGTGCCCAGTGCCCGATGCAGGCTTGGGTGCGGTCGAGAGGTGTGTTTTCAGCCCGGAGCGTGCGAGCTTGCATTGACGGTTTCCCAGCCACCTCTGTACGGTCCATGTAAACATGTACCGCAGTAGACACTAATCTTCGCCGTTATTCCTGCGCTTGTCCGCTCCCTCCTCCTCGGCACGGTGAGGCAGGATGGCAAGCTTTCGCGAGAGCAAAATGACTGCAGAACGGACGAGACAGCTGTCACGATGAGGGCCAACCGACTTCTGACCGACTTAAGTCCTCGTGACTTCCATTAGAAGACCAATGGATCGGTACGGTGGGGATGGACGTCCATTGGATCTCCATTGCTTCACCCAGACCGCACGTCGCGACCGGAGGGGTCAGGGAGGTGGCGCGCATCACCACGGGCGGATCCCTGTTTCATCTTCATCAGTCTCCCCTCACTTCAGCGCCCTTCGCCCCAAGTCTAGCTCGCCATTCGGACATCGCTTCCTCTCGCGCGCCCTCTCCCAGCGTCCTCGCGAGTATGGGTGGGCTTGATCAACGCTTCTGCTTGCAGTTCCCAACGGAGGTCAGAATAATGCCATCCACGGTGCGTGCAGATAGACCCTGCATCTAAATCTGTTGATAAGACCGATCGCCATCATGGCAAGTCTTCCCGCAGATTCCTCCGGCGGATCTTCGCCTTCCCGACGGAACAGTCCTTGATGATGCTCCATTCCCGTGCTTCTCTACTCGGGCTCGTGGCCCTTCAGCAGCCTGTCGATCAGGAGCGGGCGTACACTGCGCCTTGCCGCGTCTGTCGTCTCTTCATCGGTTGATGGCTCACACGCCGCCGGAAAGAATGTCCGGTGATACCCATTTCCCGTCACTGGGCCCTGTTCTTGATTCACGCGCTCACCCTTGCCAACTCCTACCGACCTCGCGCCCAGGGCTACATTCGTTGCATCGTCTGGGCCTCGTATCCAACACTTTGTCGTGCGAATTGTTGCCGCCCGTCCTGGGTCCTGAAGAGGCAAGCTGCTTTGTTACTTGGCTCACGTGGCGGTTTAGATGCTCGGGGCTCCAGATCCGACGAAAATTGGGCCTTGCGGCTTTTCGCTTCCAAGTCGATCCGGTGGGTTGGCCCGACGGGAATACCGTCCGTCTCTTCTGTCTCCGTTGATGGCTGATCCGTTCACAGCCAGACTTGCCGACGGAAAACAATTCCTTCTACGCGGCTCGAGAAACCCGTCTTCCGCCTCTACCCCCCTCCTTCCCTCTAAAGGTTGCCCATGGCCGCCCTCCTGCCGCCCGTTGGTGTCGGAGTCCCTGAACATTGTGTGCGACTTCTGAGCCCTCTGAGGGCCACCACCAAGCAAGCGTTTCTCGAGCGGCTCCCATCAGATATGGAAAAGGAGCGTTGTGGATAATTTGACCCGACCCTGTTTTGCAATGCTCATCGATATGAAGGTCTACGCTTCTCGCTGATCCTGCTTTCGCGGACTGCCTCCTTCGGCGCCCGATCATGTCGTTCTCCGACCATATCCGCCATTCCATCAAGAGTTCCCGGAACGTTACCATGAATCTCTGTCCGGCGTCCCGGGGAACGCTGTGTTCCCCCGCCCCAAAGCTCTCGCCTTCCCGACGATATTCGATCGCAACGGTCCCTGCAGACCGAAAGGAATCGACAAACGGCGTTCTAGCCTTTCCATGATTATCGCGCTTGGCGACGGAGCGAAAACTCCACCGCTAGGCGCGCCAGACGTCAGCTTCTGCGATCCCCGCCCATGCTGTATAAGAAGACCGGGCCAAAAGACAGGCGAACTCAGCACTCGCGCCGCCCACCAGTCCGCCGAGCTCGACCATAATCGAACCCGACCCGTTTGCCTATCCAGTCCCTCCCTCTCGCAAGAATGGCCACCAGAGACAACGCCGCGCCCGCTGGCGCTACCACTCTCCACGGCCTCTTGCACAAGCTGCGCGACCGTGGCGCCCTACAGAAGGCGGCAGCAGCACTACGCGCCATCAACGACTCGGAGGACCCCGAAGAACTGAAGGGGTTTTGTAGGTGCATGGTGAGTCCTACGCACCCGGTCCCGCAGCAACGTATTACTAAAACCAAAGTTACCTAGCTCGCCATGATGTCCGACGTGACGGTCCGGTCCCCCCAGGCGGATTCAACCGGAGTGCGCGGCGCTATGGCTGCAGATCTCGGCGATGGCGAGGAGCCCAGGCGCGGATTCCTCGTCCTGACGTGGCCCAATGGAGACCGCAATGAGGCACGCCCCCGCCAGCTTGCCCGTCCTTGTCGTCATTCTGACATAGGCGTCAGCTCCCCCAAGAGTTCTATGAGTTGGTGTCCTTCGTAAAGGAGAACGACGAACTCATCCGGTCTATATGTGTCCCAAGCATTGCGCACGCTGCCTTGGAAGACCTCGACGAGCTATGTCAGATTTGCAAAAGCCTCAAGAGTATGTTGACCTACAAGGTGGGCTTCTGAGCCGCTCATTTCTGCAGAGTTATTATCTCACCAGTTTCCAAGGGAAATTCTGCCTGGGATGGGTACACACTGCGATAACGATGAATGGAGAAGACGATCATCGACAATTGGGGCAATGCCAGCTCCTCCGTACTGAAGGAGTTTAACGCGAACCGCGTCAGCCTCGGCCACACGACGTTCAAAAAAGCCGACCTCAACAAGGTGCTTGCTGGGAAACCGGATCCTGTCGTGCTCCGTGGGAAACCCAAGTCCGTCGGCCATCCCTCGATCGCGGTGCTGGAAGACGACGACGATGATGTCACCGCCCCTGCAAGCCCCCTTGATCAGGACGGCTCGGGCATGTCGGAGGACGACACTGGCATGGTGGACGAGGAGGACGAGGGGAGCCGTACGCACGAGCGAGGACGGCCCATGGAGAGCGTCATCGAGGACTTCACGGAATATTTTTCGTTAAACGACGTTACCGACCTCGGTGAGAGCGACAGCGAAAGCGACAACGAGAGCACCGAGAACCGTCTCTCGCCAGCCGTGCCGCCTGCGCCGGAGACCATGAACGAGAGCGATGAAGACTCCACTGATCACGACGGTCTCTTCCGGAGCCGCCTCCTTGGGCGTTCCTCCATTCGGTTGACCAACGCGTGGCTGTCGCCGGATACTATGTAGTTAATTTGGCGGACATTGTATAGACCGTGCCAAGTGATAAAAAATATTGCAGTCTCGGTGGTGTTGCTATCCCCCTACTCCTCGCGTATCCTGTGAGTGTTGGCGCAAGAGTGCTGGTGTTACCTCTGAGTGCTGGTGCAATGCTCCAACTGTTGTTGCTATGCCCTGACGGCTGGTGTATTCGCTAAGTGCTCCTGCATTCCTCGGACTGCTCCTGCAGTCCTCCGACTGCACGTGCAGTCCGCGGACTGCTGATGCAATCCTCCGACTGCGCGTCGGGGGAGACCATGACAGGTCGGACACAGCGTGGGCTGCAGTGGGATACTACGACGTGTCGGCCGACCTCATGACAGGTCGGACACAGCATGGGCTGTAGTAGGATACTAGGATGCGTCGGCGAACGGTATCGCCGGTCAGACACAGCACGGACTGCGGGAAGACAGGTCGGACGCGCTATCCTGCTGCAGTCCATGCTGTGTCCGACCTCCCGTGCTTTCCCCGCGACGCGTCCCCCTATCCTGCTGTAGTCCACGCTGTGTCCCACCCGCTGTGCCGTTCGCCGACGCGTCCCAGTATCCTACTGCAGCCCATGCTGTGTCCGACCTGTCATGAGGTCGGCCGACACGTCGTAGTATCCCACTGCAGTGCACGCCATCTCCCTGCGACGAAGATGGCTTCTATGCTCGCAAGAAGGCCCGGTGAGAGGTTCCGAAGCCCCTGGTAACATGCTGTTGGATTGACTGTGCGGTGCAGGAAAGCAACGGATCCCATGGAGAAGCTCGGCAAACATGTGGCTCGAGCCATTGACATGTTCGAACCCATCCTCCCTGCTTTGGAAGACGGCTACACTAATGATGAGGCAATTGAGCAGTTGGTGGACACGGACCCCAAGTACCACCTACAAGCTCATGTCGACTAGCGTACTGATAACTGATTAGGAAACATCGCCGAGTGGAGTTCTTCTCGGTCATCGAAGCTAAGTATCCTCGGCTTGTGGACCGACTGGGTTCACAGGAAGAAGGGGGACTGGAAACGGCGGCCAAAGCGGTGAGCATCGGAACCTGTAACCTCGGAACCTCAGCTCACTGCGATGGAGATTGAAAAAGGCCGTTCTGACGCACGGACCGATGATACCAACAAACTGAAAGGATATATTGTGGAGCTCCTCACGAGTATCTTCGATTCCACTCAGGCGGAGGGCTTGACTTCTACAGTGAAGAGTACTCGCGGATTCCAGCATCCCTTGACCGGTCAGCTGCTGACACCATGTGACAAGGATTGGGAGGATCCGGTGTGCGTGCCCCAACCCTGCACAAAGCTTTGAGAGCTTACTACCCCACAGGACCCAGGACGATCTGAAGAGCGGCAAATTGGTGTCTAAGAAGTGGCCTCAGTATCTCTTTCGAGGGTTCCGAGCCGACCCAGCACGGCTATTCCACGGATTCCTGCAGAATGATCTGATGCTCC
>KV417339.1:84001-102604 GCA_001630345.1 Calocera viscosa TUFC12733
TTGGCCAAGGACACCAGTCGCTCGCGAAGCAATCGAGCCGGCAACGCAGCCCTGGCAGGGATGACCGAGATGACAGTTCCGGCGCTGGCTTATGTCGCTTTCCAGGTGTGCACGTCACGCACAGTCCCACGAGCGGAGTCATTGACCCTTGGGACAGCTTTGATTCGCCTTGTGCAGCGAGGAAGTGTTCTGCAAAGGTGGTCACGACCTGTTCGACTACAGCCGCTTCTACTACGACGTCATTCGCCTGCTGGAGGATCCCCACATGAGCTGGTTGAAGAAGGCGGTGTTACAATGGTACAATGTGTCGGTTGCATCCATTCTGAGCGTCCCGGACAGATACTGATGGGTCGGAACCTCCAGTCGCGTGTTCCCGAACGAGGTCCAGCGCATCATCGACCCGGACAATACTGCGGATCTGATGATCCAGCAAGCAATAGCGGCGGGGATGCATGAGCAGGGTGGCACAGGGGACTTAGATGGGTCTTGGTAAGACACGCGGGGCGAGGTTCCAAGAGGCGAGCGAGCAAGGTAATGGGACCTGGCGGCATGCAGAGCGATGTGGTTGGATAGGCTGTAACGCTATATATTGTAATGGAATGCAATCATTATATGCCCAGAGGAGCGCTGGTCCGGAACCGCGATAGAAAAGCGACTTCGGAACCGTGGTCATGTTTGGGGCTCAAGCAAAGGCTGAGCGGCGATGATATGCACTTATAACATCATGATCACCAGTGGGCACCCTGCAGCTCATTGGGATGGGCTGTCAGGCTGGCGAGCAGTAATGCCCATTGTCATGACTGATAATTGTCACGATTATTATGGTCAAGGTAACACTTGCTGAAATGGTAATCGGCATTGGGGCTAGTTAAGGCTAGCTAAGGGGTTATCAGGGCAACCATAAGGGTTCCGCCACTTAGTCCCCTGCTTCCGGTTATGAGGCCTTATAAGGGCTTATAAAGTTTTGAGGGTTTTCATGATGCAACCTGCGGGAGCTATGGGAACCTTCCTACTCGCCACTGCCACAAAGCGGAGGTAAAAGAAGGGCACACTGTATTGGCCGTCGCGGTCCATCTCGCCGCGTCCCCACTGGCCCCTCATGTCCTCCACCTTTGCCATCGCCCCCATCCCGTCGACCCTCCCGGCACCCGGCCACCTTCACCTCATTCTTGGCCACTTCGGCCTCGACCCCTTCTATCTCGAGATACCACTAGATGTCATCGAGCGAAACGCGGTTAATGGCGTCAAGTGGTTACAGTTCCTGGCAGTGTACCTCACCGGCATCCTCGACGGGCACCTCACTCTGGACGGGCAGCAGCAGAGCAGTCCGACCACCTCCGACGATCCCAGGCTGGAACAGCAGCAACTGTGGCGTTTCGTCGTGCCAAACAACCAAGGTTCGTACACGGAAACAGAAGCCAGGATCGAGCTCAATCTGACACCGTTTCAGATCCACTCGGAGAGCAGGGGATCGATCTCGAGGCGGCCGGCGCGCGAAGCAGCTCGCGAACGCAAACAAGCGCTCGCACGCCCTTCAAGGAGCTGGTTATGCAGCGCGAGATGAATTGTGCCTTCTCCGGCGCGAGAGGCGACATGGGCTGCGAGGCAATGCACATAGTCCCACATCGGATCGGTGACAATGTGCGTCTTTCGTTTCAGTTGTGCATCCCCATGCTGACCCGCTCGTTTTTGGTTGATCAGTGGCTCGATCTACTCTGGGACACTCGCGCTTGGGACACGGCTGGTGAAACGCGTCCACGGTCGATCGATGCTCTGGAGAACGGCTTCCTTGTCTCGGCCAGCATCCACGCGGCATACGAGAAGTGCAAGCTCGCGATCATCGCTGTAAGCTCTCCACAACTACCGATTGCTCGATGTACTGACACAAGTGAGGCGCACAGACGCCGAATAAGGTTCTCGGCACCGACGACGTCCCACCGCGCCGAGAACGCACATTTCCGTTCCATGTCCCGACGGGGATGGAGTATCCGGACAATCAGCTCCGGTACACACTGCAATGGATGGGCGCTAGTGATCAAGTCATCTCTGCCAACAACGTGGACGCGGCCTTCAACTCGGATCGGCTGGAGGACATCGAGATGCCCAGCCCAGCCCTTGTCAACTACTCGTATGCGTACCGTGCACTCCAAGCGTTTGGCAAGACGAACGCGAAGTATCGCAGTCGACCAGGCGTCAAACGGCCCCCTCCTCCATCACCGCCCAGGCTTGGTCCGAGCAGGACGGTGAACAATCGCCTAACCATGCTTAAGAAGCGTGCCGCCAGTCAAGCCGCCGCCGCCTCTCCTCCTGCCGCCCAATCGCCGCCATCTCCTGCGCCCCTGCCCGGTGCCGGGTCAGAGCTTGCCGATGACGACCTGTTGTCCATAGCGGACGACGGCACTCCACCAACGTCATTTGAGCCCCGGAGCGAGCTGGAACTCTCCGTGCACCCAGAGGGATACGGCGGGCTAGGCGAAGGCGGACGGGTGGACGCGGCGTACATCATGGCCATGCTGATGCACCAAACGCCCGAGGCGAAGCTCGCGAAAAGCGCACGGTTGGCAAGCATTGAGCACTGGCGAAGCGAGGTTTCTGCCAATGGGGATTAGGATGGGATCCACTCATGCAACCGACGCAACCCCATGCTGGCGAATCGCCCGTCTCCCTCATCACCCAGCAGGCCGCGCCGGCCGTCATCTCGCTCCCCAGAATGCTGGTAGCCCTGCAGGTGAGACACGAGCCCTGCGAGTGAGACAGAGCCTCGTGTCTCATGCACACGCTTGTAAGTGAGACACAGACATTGCAAGGCATCGCCTGCGGGGCGTCCGCGCAACTGTGTGTTCTTTGTCTTCTATTGTGCCGTTTGTTCTTGTTCTCTCCCGTGCTACTGACCTGTTCTCGCAATGGACATATCAGACTGTATACTAGCAATCCTCACTCGCACTGTATCCTATGCAATCACGTTGTGTTATTAGTCTAGCTAGAGCTGCTCATGCTAGGAGCGGCCGGGCATTCAGTTCTGCTGGCTCGAAAGGGCGTGACTCCACTCGCCGCCACTTCGAGCCAACACCAGGAGGAATGAGGTAGGAGTTTGGGCTGAGGAGGAGACGGTAGTGCTCTCAGCCTCTCAGGTGCGCCGCATAATCGAACTCGCTATGAAAACACTTCACTCATCTACTTGTACAGGGGTGAAAGGGGCATTCTCTGAAGCCCGACCTGGACGACCTGGGGCCATGGGGGTGGGCAGGGCGCGCTGACGACCGTGTCCAATCACCACCGAGCGCTACTTGGAGGTGAGGGTACTTGGCGGCGGTGATGCTGGCGCTACTCTTGTCCCTAGCTGATCGCTGCAGGGGAGGTCGGGGGTCAGGAATACGAAGTGCAGGAGTTCGCTTGGGTGGCGGGCTCTCGGCCTGAAGAGGGACGGAAGACGGCTAGTTATAGAGATTTCATACGTAGTTGTAATGGAACAGCTTTCGAGTAGCCCACTTTTCAGTACCTCCCTGATTATTAACGTAGATTGTCATAACAGTCCCATACATCGGAAAGTGTGCCTATGGCTAAGCCTGAGTGAGATGCTGCCGTGTTACTTTGAAGGCCGCATACGACCAAGGTGGAAGGTGTTGTGTGATTGTGCAGTTCATTTATCTGGAGAAGATGTCAGGGTGGGTGGGCGATTGTATGGCGATGTGCGTACCTTGCCCAGAAGATAGATCACCCCGCAGTTGTTTCTGCTCGCATTCACTCCCACTCCACCATGCCAAGCGTCCCGAGTCATTATGATGTTTGGCGCGCGGCGCGACTGATCGTATATCGTCATCGGCACTCTTGCGCCTGATGACGCGTCGTCAGCGTCGGTGTGCCTCTCCATCCTTCGTCGTGCACGAGGATGCGCAAATGCGCAGGCGCGCAAAGGCGATCGCGTGGGCCGTAGCGGAGGGCGGCTGGCCGGTAGGAGTGGGCCTGGCACCCACGTCGACCGTCGCGATCCGCACCATCGCGCATTTAATCGCGCCATCCCATATTCCATCGCACCGTCGCACCGTTCGTCCGCAGTGGTTCGCCCGTACGGGCGAACGCCGGTGAGACAGGCTTGAATTCCCGCATGATGGAGACTGAGAGCACCTGACGCGCTTCACTGAAGTCGGAGGTGAATTGCGATTGTGTTGGGCTTTGCGGCGGGCGGGAGTTGAGGCAAGCAGCAGACCGCGAGAGACATGGGAGACGGTTCCGGATGGAGGGTTGTGGGTTATGAGAGGTTAGAACCATCGAAGCCGGCCGGACGACATGAGACGATGTCATCTTGGCTGGCTGAGCCGGTCCAGTGATACAGATGTCGTACTTGTCGAAGAGCGACTTATCGAGGGGGTCATCCGGATTCACGGGGATCAGGATGGTCTCATCGACAGGACGCCACGCGAGTAGTATTCGGGTTCGATCAGCAACGTGTTGATGGTGAATGCGTCTCCGGCTCGCTCGTCCCACTTGCGTCCTTCCTTGGTGCGCAAACCTTCCTCATCATACAATAGCCTCAACTCCTCCCCATGAGACATGTTGGGTTCATCCTCGCCCGGCCGTAGGTAGTCTGCGAAAATCTATGAGTGGACACCCCTAGTCTGAGCATATAGTATACGCACCTAAATACCCAACTCCATATCTTGCCCACCCTCCATCCCGTCACGCATACCCTGTCAACAGGTTGTGAGCACAACCATCACTGAGCCGACAAGACGCACCGCAGAAACCGCCCATACCAAACACCCTAGTAACATGTCCCACACATCTACGACGTCTCTCTACTCAATCAGAAGGCTTAGAGGCGTAGCCACCACCATTTAGTGGTCGGATACTTGGGATAGTGATAGCGATGCGACAGGACGATACCGAAGGTGTCGAGGATGAAGCCGAAGGGACGAAGCGACGCGGTGCAGAGACCAGCCTTATGCTGTGTGCTACCGCAATCATGTTGTCTGTTGGCCCCATTGACTTGCGATAGCTATGTAATCATTAATTTTCTGCGCACCGTCACCAACATTTCTGTTCTGTGCGCACTTAAGAGACTCACTTTTTGCATCCGCGGAGGTATTACCATATATGGCAGTGCGCACCTACGCGGACAGTACCCTTATTCCGTGCCTGCCCTGGAGCGGGAGCAAAACCTCTCTTTCTCTCTCCACCACCATCCACCGAGACGAAGACGCACAGAGCCTGCCCATGTCGGCAATCGCCCAAGAAGTTGAAGACCATGAAGCCCTCCGTCTCGACATGGAGGTTCGCCTGCGTTCTATGCGCGTCTTCCGTCCATTCGTTCCCAGCCTGCCAGATCGTCGTTGGGACGTCGCCATCCTGCGATCTTGGCAATCATTCCTCCAGATCCCTGGCCGTGTTGAACACGATTATTACGGTCTCATCAACATGTGCCTCACCCAGATCTTTCCGATCTCCGATGGATGGCGCGTGCATCCCCAGGCCGGACCCGAGTTCGGTAGAAAGGAATCGGCAAATTGGCTAGTGTTCGATGTCGAGTACGCGTTCGACGGCATAGACACTCGGCCGGCTCGTCTCGTTTGGGAAGCCAAGCCTCTCAATACCTTCGATCGTGTCAGCAAGCTCGGGAGCACCGACATCCAAATCCGCGAGCGCCTGGCCGATGTGGGTAATACCATGGATCTTCCCGTCCTGTTTGGAGTGTCGAGCATTGGCCAATGGCTGCAGCTGTACACTTACACTGACACTGGTGACTACTGGCCTCCTCGACCGATTCCTCGTAACCCTAATCCCAACTACGTTCGTGATGACTGGCCTAACGATTGGCACACGACAAACCTCTTTCACCCAGCTGGCCACGATCTTCTCGTCAAGATCCGGGAAGAAATTCTGTTCCAAGTCGGGACTGTGTACGGGCAGGCGGCAACGACACCTTCTCCGGACATGAAAGACCGAATTCTGGAGCAGCTGGCCGAAATGGAGCAGGGACAGCCGGCACCCCACCGCCACTAGGATACGCCTAACCTCAGGTATGTCACCGAGGACCCTTAATCATCCCTGCTGACGAGGACTATCAATTCAGGCGGCTGGGAGGCGTGAGGGTCATCGGAAGGAATGGATACTGTTGTTGTAACTGCGGTTGATGTATATACCACCCCTCTACGGTTAGGGGAGTTGCAATGTGGAAGGACATGCTGGTGGCGCAAGGCCTCCGTTTCGTTCCTCGGTGCGCACAGCTGTAGACTTCGCTGTTGAAGAGAAGAGCCTAGTGCCGATCATCCCCCTCTGGGTTGATTGTGAGCTGGGAGGTGCGCTGAGAGAGATGTGGTGTAGCGGTGAGGGCTTCGCCAGGCTCGAGCGACAATCTGAGGCTCTTTGGCTGCCGCTTGTCCTGAACCAGGTGGGGAAAGCAGCGCCGGTGGAACGTTCTGCGAGTTCCGCAGATTCGCAGGAGGTGAATCGAGTTCGTCGACCTCTCGATACGGCCGGAAAGAGCCTGGCATTGTTGGAGAGGGCGTGCGCGGAGGAGACGGCAATGATGGATATGGCGAAAAGTGGTTAACCACAGGGGCCGACGCCATCGCTCGCTGAGTCGATGGCGAGAACAATTGTGATCCTAGACTAAGTCAGGTCTGGATTGCAGACGTTCTATTGTGGCTCGATGGTACTGGTTGAGGGGTGCCCGGAGACCGAGCTGTGTAGGCCGACCTAGGCGCAGTACACACATCTGCCCCTTCAAGCGATTGCACATCTCGATGATGACTCGCATCAAGCTCACTCCGCTCCGAGTCCATAGAGACTTACATTTTTCAAACTCTCGGGAAGCGAACAGGTGTGATTCAGTCATGTCGTACAGCGAGTCGTCCACATCCATATCCTGTTTACTTGCCAACATTGTCAATTCGGCTCCGGATGAGTCACGAACAGGCAAGTAACCCAAAAGTAGTAATGGCTCAATCCTGATCGGGTATCAGCCGCAGTGCACAAATGGAGCAGGGGTTGGAGCGGGGGATTTGCGCTAAAGTCACAAGCTCTGGCCCTTTGACCCTCCGGCGTTTTCCGTTGTGAGTGTGTCCGAAGCACGAACCCTTTCGCCCTTGGACACCGTCAAAACCCCCGCCGATCGTGGCTTGCACATCCGGCGTGCAATACATAAGGACATGTCGCGAGATGGCCGCATGCATTCTACGCTCTTCCCATATCACCTTTGTCTGGCCCACTTTCAACAACTGCTACATATGTGCGCTTGTGTGACGTAGGACTACAATTAGCTATGTATGCCATAAGCCCCTTGCGGGCCGGCCCTATTGTTTCCCCATGCCACCTGCGTCGAGACATGACGCGGGCCCAAAAAGGAATATCATCATTTTCTTACTGTTACACTCTTGTGCACTCCTCGCCCGGTCGTCCCCTCCCATCGTTTGGGGCTCCCCCCGCTGCTCCGCGAGAAACGAGGGTTGTTCCGCAAGCTTCCCTGGATGCTCCCGGCACCCCTTCCAGTAAGGGAAACATGCCCCCAGTCTCCGACAGCTTTAATCGGTGAATCCTGGCCATCACCCAGCAAAATCCAACCAGTCCTCCTGTCAGGGTTTGACCCATTTTTCAACCCACCAACCACACATTCGATAGGACACACTGACAATCGACACACTTCGACACTATTTTCAACACTTATCTGTTGACAGTTCGACATTGTGAGGGCACACAATCCAGCAAGGCTGAATAATAATAGAGGGCCCGAACAGGCCCCGATAACCAACCCAAAATACGAAAGAAGGGGAGTCAGGATCGACCTAGGGCAAAGAGCCAACTCAGAGCCCGACTTGCTGTTCGTGACCCGAAGTCTTCTCCGAAGAGTAAGGTTCATAATGATCATGAGTCGATTCGGAGTTGAATGCAGAGGAAGGCATGAAATGAACCAAGTCGGTGGTCTTTCGGTCATGCTGTCTGCCGAGTCATCATTGAATAAAGAGTGTAGTGGTGTTCGGTGTATTTCGGCACCAAACATGAGGGAGTGTTGTCCACGAAGTGTCCGATCGACCATCCCGAATGCCAATCAGCCAATGATTGGGAGGATCGGAGATCTCGAAGGGTGTTCATGTTGAACAAAGGGACGAATATGAGGGACTCAGTCCGACCAGGGATGGTTCGGCTGTTCAAGAGTATCGAAGGTCCGACATCCACAGGTCAGTTGTTCGACCAAAGGTCTGAATTGTCCGAATGCTGGGTTCGGAGGGTTTGACTGTTTGGTAATAGCAAATTGAGTGCTTTGGGAGGCGAATACCAAGAATCGGTAGCAAGTCGGGTTATTTGCCGGTTCGGCCAAGCCGAAGAAGAGAATACCAAACTGAGCTGGAATTGAAACCAGGTTCAGGAGTGGGCGAATACCAATCGATGTCGAGTACCAGTGTTTGAGTAGTCGAATGTCCCAAATGGGAGGTTCGCTGGGTCGAATGTGATTCGAGTACGGATTGGTGGTTCAAGGGAGATAAAATCGAAAGAGGTTTGGTTAATCCTCACTAACTCGCCCTGTTCAGCAATCCGAATAGACTGTTCGGAGTCCGAAGGTGGCTGTTCAGTGGAATCAGAAAAAGTTTCGAAGTGAGATTAATGACTGGGCTATGCTCCTACAGGACTGTGGAGGATCCTCAGAGATCAGATCTAAGGAGTGAAGGTACTACCCGAACAGGTATATAAACCAAGGAATGGAAGCAAAAGGGAGTGGCTTGGAACTGTACAGTCTGAGTGGCCTCCAAATGGGCTTGAATGAGCCTGAACACCATTCATCTCCTGAATACCTATTGTTGTGTCCTTCGGTTGCTGTTTCGCATTGTTCGCGATACCTTCAGGGTCTTCGGTTCTCGATTCTGGGTTTTGGCTCAGGGGTCATACTGGTTCTAGCCCTGAGTTCGCTGCATTTGTGATTGCTTCAGAGTCTTCGACCCTTGACTCATGTCAGCTTCGGCCCTGATCATTGCCTTCGGCTATTCAGCCAATCGAGTGCATCCGAATGCATTGTGGGCTTGAGCCAACTGTGTCCGAAGAGCTCGATAAACCCGAGTGCCTGATCCAAAAGTCCCCTGGTCCTGACTATCATGCCGATACCTCCGACTTCCCTGGCCAAGCTTCCCAAACTCTGGGCGACACTCCGATAGTGTCCCTTGCCCCAGAACACAATACCAAAAGCAGTCCGAAGAGTGCCAATCTTGACTTGTAGGGCCAATAGTCCACCGACCAGCTCAATGGAAGCCGAACATGCCCGATGATGACTAATTTCACTGTAGTCGTGCTTGCTTCAGGTCCATGGTTGCAAATCACTTGTAAGTCGGACGATTGTCGTCCCAACCTGAGTGTGAACACTGGCGAGTGCTCTGACTCTCCTCTTGTCTACTAGGTCGAAGACATCGGTCTCCTATTCATATCCTAGTCGGTGGTGTTCGATTTGATATCCCAGCTATTGACCAATAGCTGTCCGAAGGGTCTCCGAACATGTTCTGAATAGCCTGCCGATTGGACCAAATAGAACCGAATCAGGGTCGAAATGGGTTGTACTCTGACAGACATACATATTCTCCAAGGTCTGGCATCTACATTTCTATCTGATTCGACAAATACTTCGACTCCTTTGACTTTGCTTAGACATCAAAGAGTCTACCCTAAACTGCTGTACAATTCAGCCTTTTCCCTTTGCTTCCATTTGCTTCCACCCCTGGGTATATAGACCCTTAGCCAGACCCTAGTCACTCCTTAGATCTGATCTCTTAGGATCCCCACAGTCCTAGTCATCGACATCTCTTTTCGTTACTCTTGTGGTCTTTTGTAGCACTTCGACATAATTCGACTATTCTCTTGGTTAGCTTGATCATGTTTGACAGTGATCATCTTCAGCATACCATCGAAGAGTCTCTTCAATGTCAAGTCCTGTCGACTCACCAGTACTCTTCTTACTACTGTCAAATATCGACTATTTGCCACATCTAAGTACCTTTCACGTCACTGTTAGGGTTAGACCTAGACAATTCTACGAATCGGGCATCTTAGCATGACATATAATCATCCAAACCAAGGAATAGACAGGCCGCACTAGATGAATAGGCCTATGTAGAGTACGTCTGTGTGCAGAACCAGGACATGTGCAATATGCGCATATGCGCCATTCAGATGTGTGCAATACACTCATATGTGGTATATCTTACGAATAAAGCACGCTAATTGCGGATAATTAGCTGATAGTAATTCGATGCAGAGGCAGTTCAGAGATTCAGATTTGAATAACCAAACAGGCCATTTCCTAGAAAGGAATCGATTATATAATCGGACCCTAGCATAGCCACTCAATTTGCGTCCAAATTTGTGGCCTCCCCCCCAGGACCCTGATCACATCTCTCTCCCCTACCACCACCTTCCTTTCTGGGACTGATTACATAATCACTCCCAATGGCCCAAGTGAGTAGTTTGGAGATTCAAATCTGAATCTCAGAACTCCCTAAGAGACGCAAACTGTTTTCTCTGCTATGGCAGACCCTTTGATTCTGTTATTACCTATTCCCTTTCCCTATTTGGGTAGTTCTGTTATTCAAACTTGAATATCAGAACACCCTAGTCATGGCATTTGCCTTGTTTCTCCTGGGTAACCCCCCTGATAGGTGTTTACACTCCCAGGAGTGTGTCTATCTGTCCATTTGATGTGTTCTGTTATTCAGATCTGAATAACCAAACTCTCTATCTAAGTCACTTCTCTGCACAGGTTAGGGTCAGGGCTATGTATAATGGCGATACCGCAGTGTGCGAGGATGCTAAACACACCGTAGCATCAATATATAACACGCTGAACGTGGATATAGGAAACAAATATAGTACGGATCATAGTTGTTTGAAGAAATAATTTTAAAATTCTAAACTGGGAGTGGGGCTATTATTGTAGCGATTACTTAAGCGATTGCATAGCCATTGCATAGCCACTCAGTTTGCGTCTAAATTTGTGGCCTCCCCCTGCAGGACCCTGATCACAACTCTCTCTCCTACCACCACCTTCCTTATTAGGACGATTACGTAATCCTGAATACGACCATGGTGAGTAGTTTGGAATTTCAAAATTATTTCTTCAAACTGGCTCTGGCCTGAGTATTCCATTATATACTTGTATATACTGTGGCATGGGTATTTCCAGGGGCAAAGCCCTTGAGGTTTCTAGCACTGATTATCTTGGCCCAAGGGCTTGTTTGGCTTTCCAAAATTATTTCTCTAAACTGGCACTGGGATACAGATGCTAACTCTGAAACAGAGCACCACCATCTCAGGGTTAGTGTTAGGGTTTGGTGGAAGCGCTGACGAACTCCCCGCCTGGCGTGTGCTCGCCCTCGTCCGCCACGCCTTGATTGGCAGCAGAGTCAGAGCTTGTACCGAGGAAGGGTGTGGCACACGTACCAAAGCTCCCGAACCTCCTTCCGTCCCCTCCTCTGTCGGGAACGCTTTCTCTTCGCTATTTTGGTCCATGTACGTCCACACGGGAAAGAACCGGTCACGCATACTGGGCAAGGACGCGGTGAGGCTAGCTTCGAATCCTCCGTTGAGCAGCTCCAGTAAGAGGTCCATCGTGAGGAAGGCGGCGCGTCGTAAACCCCCGTTGTCCTCGAAAGACGCCCTGAACGCCCAAGACTCGGAAAGGCATTCTAAGCCGCACTTCAGGATTACAATCAGCCGCATTCGCCGTCTGACAGACCATATACGTGCCTGCGTGACCGACAGCTGTGAGACCGAGTTGTGGGAGAGTCGTCTGTTCTGCCACAGAAGCTGCCACCACCCGGTCGCGGCGGGCACCGCGAGGACCTTGTATCGTCCTTTCTCGTCTCGGTGTGTTGCACCCGCCGTCCCCGCACGGTACACGCGGGTAGGTCGAAGAAGCGTCGGATACATTCCTTCTGTTGCATTCTAAGTTGTAGGTATCAGTAACACGCTGCCTGTACCCAGCCGCGAGGCATGCTCACTGGAATGTCGCTCAGCGCGAGAAAGGCGTCGACCAGGTTGCCCAGCACGCCCTGCTGTCCATCCTTCCACCTCTTGTCATTTTCATCATGCCACCGCCAGCAATCTTTCTCTTCTTCCTTTATCGAGTCCTCAAGCGCCTTGAGAGCATCGGTGCTTGCCGTTTTGCTCAGCGTCTCGCTGCACCGCTGCATGCAGGACCACCACTCGCTCCCGTCCCTCAGCAACGGCTGACCAGAAGAACCGAGCACCCCCACGTCCAGCTGGATGTTTCGATTGAACTTTTTGGCCGGGGGCTCGTGCCCTTCTTCCTTGGACTGATGGGTGAGCCACCAGTGGGTGGACTTCATCTTGACATACTCCATCGTCGCCCGAGCGGCATCCGTCCGCACCCCGTTGGGATCTGTGCCCTACACAACGGAAGTTATCGCGTCTCTGAGCGCCGCACCTTCGTCTTCGCTTTTGACGAGTTCTTCAAATCTCGACGTTGCTTCCTTCAATCTATCGCGAATCTGCATGGCCGGCGGCAGGAGCGCGTTCGCGGGGCGATCCTCCGCCCACTCTTCGGGTACCCAGGGTTGTATCGCTTCTATGAACTCTTCCACTTTCCAGCCATTCATGGTAGTGGCAGAGAGCGGCCCTGTTGGAGGATGTAGGTGCCGTGTGTCGCTAACCGTCGTGCTCCGCGTACGCCTCGTCTATTGATTCCGGGAGCAAAGTTCGCGCTGGGGTCAGGTGGCGGTGCGGGAGGTGGTGGTTCCCCGCCGCCACTTATCCTCCGGCACCGCCCGTGTCATCCTTCCTTTCTCAAGCGTACGGCCTGCTGCCGCCGGCCTCCCGCCATCGTTCACGCTTGTCATTATCCGTCTTCATGTGATTTTAATGTTAACTTGATCCATAAGCTCTGGCATACATCCTATCACCCTCCCGTCATGCACTGGAGACACGTACGGGTCTTGATAGCAGTGCTTAAGCCACTGATAAGTAGGTTATCAGTGCTTAAGGCGCTGGTCCATTCCAAGCACTGATTTGCACGGTGCCAATATCGGCATCCCAGAGCTGATATTCAGCTCTCGGATGGCTCTGCGGCGATGTTGTGCCCCTATGGCTTGATGTCGTTGGAGTCCCAGGCCTTGGCCCTCAGAGTCCAACATGGGCCCTGCCCATCGGGCTCCAACACCCTTCTCGCTTGCCTCCGCACCACCACCACCCTCCTCTTCGCCCCCGCCCCGCACTCTCCCGCTCCCCCGACTGCCCTCGCACTGCCGTGTCGGTACCTGCGCCCACCCTCGTCCCTGTGCGCCGTGCCCATCCCCGCGCAGGCTCCCCGCCCGCCCCCCCCCCCCGCCCCCGCCGGGGGGAACCTCCCTCCCCCGCCCGCGCGCCCCCGCCCAACTTGCCCGCGCCAGCGCGCTCTCACCCCTTTGTGCGACCGCGTCCGTGCGCCCCTGCCTTCCGTCCCTGCGCCTGCCTCCACGCGCCCCTTCTCCCATCACGTCGCCCCCATCCTCACCCTTGTTCTCGCACGTCTCCACCTCCCGCGCCGGCAGGCCACCGGCGTGGTCAACCAGTAGGCCGGGTTCATCAACGTTGATACCAAGCACGGGACTGTCGATACATAGTCCATGATGGCTCCAGCCACCCCATGGAGGACGGGCCATGTGTGGCGTACAAGCCCGCGACTACCCGTTGTAGGTAGTGATAGCTAGGTTACCACTCAATGCAATCTATGCGTACAACCCAGAACCGATCTCATCGTACCCTTCCGTCAAGGAAGACGAGCGCGGATTCCAACTCCCCCGGCGGGGGAAGAAGCATCCGTTATCCAGACGTTGGACCCAACCCCGCACCGACATTGCGTTGAGCAGGGATACTCAATCAAATGGGCTAAACCAACGATGCCACCCAAAGCTCGTATCGAGCAGCCGATGCTCCGGCGAACAGCCACAAGATAAATAGAGACGCGCAGGGTATGCTACGGAGCTTAGACAAGATCATGAGAACCGAAGAGGGTTACAAGAAAGTGGTGGTCACTAAGCCAGCTGTCGCCCTCCGCAGCTCTCCCCTCTCGCACATCCACTTGGGTCGGCTTGAAAGACTCATCAGCCCGGACGCGGGTGATCAAGACCTTATCTAGCCTAGCAGGGTCAAAGACACCGACGAAGTCTCCCTGATGACCCCATGTGTTGCCTACGTCTCCTCCACGGAGCATAGTCCAGACGTCCAAAAGGTCCAGTGACGCAGGGTATTCGTGATCTCGAGCGTTATTCGCGTTCAAGTCGCCACAGATGATTCCCAGGTCGGCGCCCGCCAGCAGTCGAGCGGTGGAGGCCAGCTGGACCCGTCTCTGTTCGACGGCGTTCAAAGACTCCAAGTGGGTGTTCGCCACACGAACCCGGGTCGGCCTGCGGCCGGTGTCGGTAATCATAGCGAGATTGACAAAAAGGGCTCGGCGCTCCATCCCGCTGCGCGGAAAGTCGTAGACGAATGCGCTCGAAATGGCGAGACGGTTGCTGACGAGAGTGACCACGTCGTATCGTAAGGGCGTCGGTGGGCGATGCGTGATGACAAGAAAGTCTCGCTGAACCCATTCGTCCGCCTTGAGCTTCTCCAAAGCAGTGACCTCTAGGAAATGGTATCGGTCACTGGCATGGAGGCACTACCACTGGACATGCCTTGCAAACAGATTACCGCTGGCAGGCGTGCGTCGCGGCCGATGTCATCCAAAGAGTCCTTGAGCAGACGCAGGCAGTCGGCAAGCCTCTCCTCACTCGCTTTGCCCGCACCGACACCATCGATGTTCCAGGTGATCAACACAAACCCGTCCAAAGGGACGGCTGGGGTATCAGGAGGGTGGGGACGCCAGACCTTGCCATGGCGATCGTACTCTTCGACAGGCGTGGTTTGGTTGGCAGATGCAATCCATGAAGAAATGTAGGTGATAATAGACGCCATGGGTGCGCAGGGAATGTGACCCAGCTGAGCCCAGCGGCGGCGCGGGCACGGGTCAAGCAGCGCGTGCGAGCACCCGGAGGCAAACGGAGCCAGGGGTGCCACGTTGCTTCCTGGAGGCGGCTGGAGGACTTCCGTGTTTCGTGACAAAGACTCTGCACTCTGCGGAGTGCAGAGTGCAGAGTGCAGAGTTTACATAAGGTAGCTTACGCAATTTAATCCCGTTTGTTATTCCGCAGACCCATCAGGGTCTCATGACGCACTGATAAGGCCCGTCCTTCAGTGTCCTTGTTGGCATAGCCCAACAATGAACATTGCACCTCTCGGTGCAATGTCTGCTTAACTTTAATATTGTCTTTATTATTGTCTTTGGAGTGGCACTGGAAGAGTCCCAGGACGGTCCCCGCACGCGGTGAGACTGGCCTGGGCTCTAGAACTTAAGTCTACCTCTGCGAGCCGGGCTCGCGACTGTCGACCCCAACCACCTCCTCGCCCCCGTACTGGCTTTGTCCATGCGCGGACTGGTCTGTGCATGGGGTGAAGGGTAGAGTTTAGATCTTGATGGTCGTCAGGGACGTCTGAGATCTCCGCGTTCCGTTCTGTCGGTGACGCGCGCGCCACTCGCTCTTTTTTTCGTGTTCTGCTCGACCGACGAGCCCGCTGTTTCCTGCTGCCTGCCCATCCCCTCCTCCTACACAACCAACACCTCCTGCTCGGGCTCGGGAGGCGTCCCCTGCTCGAGCTCGAGCATCTCTCGCTCCAGCACCTCTCGCTCCAGCACCTCTCGCTCCAGCACCTCTCCCTCCAACACCTCTCCCTCCCGCACCTCTCCCTCCAGCACCTCTCCCTCCAACACCTCTCCCTCCAGCACCTCTCCCTCCAGCACCTCTCCCTCCAACACCTCTCCCTCCCGCACCTCTCCCTCCAGCACCTCTCCCTCCAACACCTCTCCCTCCAACACCTCTCCCTCCAGCACCTCTCCCTCCATCACCTCTCCCTTCAACACCTCTCCCTCCCGCACCTCTCCCTCCCGCACCTCTCCCTCCATGGCTCCCCGCTCCCTCGAGCCCACTCTTGCAATCGCTGAAGTCCTCCGGGTCTTGAACAACCGGATCGCTGATCCAAACAAGAAGATCAAGCTCCCGACCCGAGTCTGTTGCCCGCAATGTGGCAGAGTGGGCCGTACCCAAGTTTGCATGGATCGCGCGAAGAAGAATGAAACGAAAAAAAAAAGCCTCTACACTCTGGTAAACTTTTTCTCCTTTCCTCTGTGTCTTTTCTAATGCTAACTCTATCTACAGTGTATCGGTCACGAGCATCCGAAGGAACGGATTGCATGGCTTACGGATCAACTCCATCCGGACGATCGGTGGGCTCTCCGACACAGCCTGGAAGATGCTGTTCCCACCTGGAGCTCAAGCTTGACAAAGGACGATCGCCCCCACAAGCGGGCTCGACTAGTGAGTGACCTGTCTGGCAAGCGGTACCTCAAGTGCACCGCCTGCGGCACTGGACGAGCAGCACAGGCCTGCGATACGCAGTGGTGCAAGACATGCTGCCACAGCCCGGCTGTCTGCTGCGATTGGGACCGGCAAATCGGCTGCGATTACCATGGCCGGACAACAGAGGTGAAGAATGGGAAAGGGAAAGAGCGAGCACCAGCTGAGGGAGAGCGGGACGGTGGGGGTTGGGGTGAGGCGGAAGGGACAGGGGCGGGAGGAGGATGGGAGGGAGGGGAGGCGCTTCCGCCGATGCAGGCGTTCCACGGTCCTTCACAGGTCGGGCGCCGCCTGCCAACCGACTACCTCCTCTTTTGGCAAGAACAGCTGCAAGCAGACGAAGCTCGCAAGAAGGAGGAGAGGGACGCGCGCGAGCGTGCAGAGATGCTTGCGCGTGTCTTCACCTTAGTTGTCTTCACAAAGGTAAATGGTTTCCCTTTCCTCTTTCACAACTTCTAACGCTGCATCCAGAGCGAGAAACTCGGCTATGCGGTCCCTGCTCAGTCCTCCGACTTGGGCGGCCTGATGACTTGCGTCTTAAACTGGCCCAAGCGCGTCCTCGATCTGCTGTTCGCGGAAAGTGGTGGAGATTTCGATGAAGTCTTCTTCTTCGAGCCGGACTCGCACAGCTGGGCGTCATATGACTGTGTGACGTATCGTACGGTCAAGCATGCAGAGCGACTTCTTTGCCATCTCCCGGGTGTTGCGCCCAACACACCTGATCTGCAAGATGAAGTCAACCAACTGGTCCTTCCGTCCTTGCGGGATGCAAGGCGAAGGGCCAAACATCCGCATGCGCCGCTCCGTCCAGCACCTCTCCCTCCAGCACCTCTCCCTCCAGCACCCTCTCCCTCACCTTCCCCTACTCCTGGTCCTCAACGCGGTCTGCAAACGCTTGCCGTCCCCATCCTCCCCAAGCACTCCCGGCGCGCTGCGCACTGCCAATCGCCGCCCGACTTGGACCTCACACGCCTCTCCCCCGAGGTGATCGACCTCTCCTCCAACGTCGCCTCCCCAACCCGCTCCTCCCCTTCCATCCCTGCTCGTCGCGCACCTGGCCCTAGCATCATTGACGTGCTCGACAGCGTCACATCTTCCCCTCCTCCCATGCCCTCGCTTCCCCCTTCCTCGCCTCCGATCCCTCTCGACGAGATCCTCAATGACGATTGGCCCGGTTCGGGCTCGTTCGGCACAATTTGTGGCGCGTTGAAGGTTGTCAACCACAAAATGCATCACGAAAAGAAGAGCTTTGGCGAGGCATTTCACGAGCTCTATGGCTTCGACAAGCCATATTCAACCTGGTATCAGCATACCGGCTATCTCGGCAACCCGAAGCTCAAGGCGCTGGTCGACGAATTCCGCGCAAAGCCAGACAGACCATGGACAGAGTTCTCCCGCCAGGCCAGGCGTACCGTTACGCACTTGAGGAAGCTGGACAGGGCAAAGAAGTAGGGTTGATAATCTCTCCTTAAGTTCCTCTTATAGCCGCCCAGGACATACTTTCCACTTGGGCCGTAATGCACTTTCGTTATGTTAAGTATCCCCCCCCCAGTTGTCGCTCCTTAAATATGTCGTTGTCACGCAGGTTTTTTCTCAACGAGTGTATTTAGTTAGCTATCGCCATAGATGGCCTAATACATTGAATTCCCCTTTGGGGCTGCAAATAAAGAGAGTGGGAGCTTCCTGAAAAGGAGCGTGTGGGGGTAGGAAGGGTAGGAATGGGTGGGAAAAGGGGGTACGAGAGAACATGAGGCATAGTGGGCTTGGAACCGCATAGTTGAGCATAGAGCAGAGAGATCGATTTACGCCGTGGTGGGGATGACATCGCGAGCAAGCGGCCCAGCCCAGCCCATGCCTATGGCATCCATCTCCTTCTGAACCTGCTTGTGAGCCCCGTCGCGGGCTGCAGCGTCCATCGCCTCGGGTGAAATGTTGAACCGCTCGTGGAGCGGCTTGCGCTTGGATACCCGAATCGGCGTTGGCGAGGGAGGCGTTGAAGTGGGGCGGCTGCTCAAGCCGCTGTGGGACGGCGAGCGAGGAGGGAGCCCTCCACCATGGGAGCAGAAGCCATTGGCGAACTGCTGGGGGATACGCAGGGTCGCGTAGACCGGCGGGATATCCTCCCAGCACTTGTACGTGGGAGGAACATCTGCAGGGGTGCTGTCATCCTCGATGATGG
>KV417340.1:0-19932 GCA_001630345.1 Calocera viscosa TUFC12733
CCCTAACCCTAACCCTAACCCTAACCCTAACCCTAACCCTAACCCTAACCCTAACCCTAACCCTAACCCTAACCCTAACCCTAACCCTAACCTCGAAACTATGTATTTGCCTCCGAAGAGGATATTATGGAGAATTGGACACGTATACAGGCCCGCTGGCATGCCAAGGACTATGCAGGGGTCCTCCTTGACATGTTTGGAGAACAGAATGTGGCTACATTCAAAGAGAAGCGGTTGCTTCTACCACCAATACCTTCCCGCACTGTGCCTCGGGGACCCGAGCCACAGGATCCAGCAGCCGACAACCGCCCTCCAACCCAAGTTCCACAGCAAGCGGGGGTCATCAGGCCTCGATCGGCGGATGTAACAGCTCAGGTGAATGCTGCCAAGCGCAGACGTCGTATCGACATGTGATAGCCACATAAATGTACATAGTTTTATACAAATATATGGTCTGAGGCATGAGAAAGGAACATGTCGGAGCAACATGTTCCCTTTGCGGGTCCTGGTACCACTACATATTAGGGCCCACCCATATGAGGAAGTGGGAACGAGTTGCGCCAACACGTTCCCACCACCTATCCTGGCCCGCTAATGTATGTTTATCCGGTCCAGGACATGTCACTCTGACCCTAACCTCGTAAAAAAGGCCTTTAGATCACCACCTTGCCAGCAAATGTGGACTATGGCAACCCTAACCCTGATGATGAGCTCAACGCGTCTCACTAGGACCCTAGCCCGAATCTGTTCCCGTGTTGGACCAAAACGGCTTCGTCGAGCCGTCTCCCGCCGTCTCTGAAGGAATCTGCTTATCGATTAGCAAACAAATTACACAGAATGGTGGATTGGGACTGCAAACTAGGCTGTGCAAAGTTTCCAAATTTTTGAACAACGAGAAGGGGTGGATGCGAGGCCAGGACAGATCGCACAGATGCACAGCACACGACGGCCAGACTCGATGACGCACATTTAACAATACTCAACAACTTATTTATTACTCTTTTTTTTTTCCCATCCCTAGGGAGATAAGCAGTAGAACTACCATACAAAATCAAAATGAAGTTTGTAGCTACTCTAATGAATGAAGAGACGGCCCAGCGGGTGAAGGGTGCAACCCGCAGGGTTGCACCCTATCCCCCTGCTAGGGTTAGAGTTGCTTCAGGGTTGCGGAGTAACCCTGTACCCTCGCTCTGTGGTCATCTCATGCAATGCGGTTAAGGACGGTGAGAATCTGCCCGCAAGGGAATGCAGAAAGGTATCAATTGGCGGCGGAAATCTACATGCTACAATACATTGGAATGTGGTGGAAATATGTCGAGCGTTGCTGGCCCGACGAGAATACACGTTACCGGAGACACCACCAGAGTACAGGTTAGAGGCAGTGCGAAAGACGTCGCCACTGAATCCAGTTCTCTAAGTAACCGTGTGATATGTGTCCACCGGTTCGGAGGAATCTAAGAGGCCATCAGCCTCTGGTGCGGAGGGACGCCGACCTCGACTTCTTCCTCGAGAGCCCTCTTCATCAGATTCGTCCAGTCGAGCGCTGAGGTCGAGCGGTAAGCGATTCCTGTACAACCAGCCCTGTGTGACGATGGTTATGTCGAACATCAGAACACCACCACTTCCAAGCAGATACCTGCAGACCGATGTGAGACCATGCACAATGCAGAGAAGTAAGTGTGCGTACGGGACGGACTCCAGGAGGAACGCCCTGGCATCCGGCCCATTCGCTTGAGGCGATGTCAGAATTGAGAGGACGTAGAACAGGTTGCCGAGAAAGGCGCTGATGAATAGAGACATTGATAGACCCTGGAACGAGTCAGAAGTCACATTGAAAATGCAGACTGCTCTCAGCATACCGCTACGGATTTCCGGACGAACTGCAAGGACGGCTATAAGTATAATTTAGATGTGCTTGGGTGATGAACTTACATTCTTCCAGATCTGGGGAAGCCGGGATGTCAGATATAAGGTCGTACAGGTCCAAGCAGAGACACGGCCAATGATGCGCTCTGCATCAGCTCCATGTTTGGGTTCGAGAGCCATTCGCCATGATGGCTCGAAAAGCAATGAAGCTGGCACCGAACTGTTCACCATTGCTGAGGCTGGCTGGACAAGATCGAGGTCCAGCTCTCCCAAGACTTGTCCAGCTGTGTTCATGCCGCGTCCCTCTAGGGCAGACAGCCGTCCAAACCCGAAAAGCCCTCCAACAGCCAGGAAAACCATGCCAGCCTTGCGCACACCAACGCTAGTGTTCCGTTGCTTGCTGGTTGAACGCTCCGCTCGTTGGCTCCCTGCTGATGCTATCCGCTCATGCATCTCCTCCGCCACATCTGCTGGCACGTCGGCTCCTTGGTCCCTGAGCAGGCTGAGCCGTCTCAAGCCTCGCTCAATCTCGATCCCAACGCTCTTGCTGCGACCTCGAGCTGCCGACACATTTGCTGATCTCGGCAGAGAGGAGTAGCCGTACCCAGGAGAAGTGGCAAGTTTCGAAGGTGGCGGAAGGAAATATCGGGAGAACGGCGTGTAATAGAGGTATTGGGAGAGGAGGCAAACGTCCAAGCAGCAGAAATAGGTTGCCAGGTATGTTTGAAATGGCAGCTGATGTGTTAAGATACACCCTATGCAGCTGTTAGCGGCGATAGCAGCCAGCATATATGATGCACACACCGAGAAGATTCGTTAGATCCCCTGTAGTTGACATGTCTGTTAACGTCGCCGGGGCATGACAGTCGAGTCACTCACCAAACAGCCAGTTAACCAAGAACGGCAATGCCAATCCTTCCGCACTCTGAAGTTTCCAGTTGACTATGAGTTGACTGTAATGATGCATTAGTATACGCGAACTGCGATACGTCCTGTGACGTACGGGAATTGGGCGAATAGCCAAGAGAGGATGGAGGTGTAGCCCAGCACATCGGAGAGGCTGAGCGGCATCGCCGCTGACAGACAGAAGGCGGTAAGGATACGGATACAGTGCGTCTATAGTCTATATAGGAAAGGAGTGAAAGGAGAGCGTCGTAAACGGGATCCGGGCGGCACAGGGGTGAGGAGCAGACGACCAGCAACGCAAGGCGATGATAGCGCATCAGGCGCCCTTGCCAGCGCGGGGAGGCTTGACAGGAGCGCGTGGCGCGCCGCGCCTACAACACATGCGGCCCATATTGCCCCTGATGTAGGCGCTTAATTAACATTGCAATTATTACATACAGGACCATAATCTAGTCATGGGTTTGATGAATCAAACCATCAACACACGGTCAGGTGTGCACTAACGAATTTGCTGTATCGATCATAGGGCTAGTTGGCTTCCAAGGTCTTCAGCGGATCTGGTGACTTCTTGTCGTCCTGCGCATCCTGGTGAGGAGCGAGCGTCCAATATTCCGAGCGTTTGGCCGCCAGATATATGACTGTTGGTTCTGTGAGCACTCGCCGTCATGATGGTAATGGCACATACGGACTGCGAGGCCAGCACCCAAGGTGGGTCCGAACCAGTAGATCCAGTGAGACTTCTGGAAGCCAGAGATGACGGCAGGTCCGAAGGAACGTGCGGTATTCAAGCTACCGCCGGTGATATTCAGAGCCCATAGTTTGCATGCAAAGAGCGTCAAGCCGACTCCAATAGGTGCAATTGGGGTCGTCTTGTGTTTCTCGACGGCAAGCATTAGCACCGACAGTGTCAACTATACGGAGGTCAGAAATGACGGCATGAACAGCGACTAGACACTTACGAAGCATGTCATGAACATCTCGGTGAACAGCGCCTGCGCTATATTCACGCCCTGCGCAGGCATGGTGCTGTCCTATATGAGCATTTACAACACATTAAGCTGTATCCGTGTACTCACCTGATATTGAGCGGACCAGGCATGAGTCCTTTCAGAATCGCAGAGGCCACGATCGCACCAACCATCTGAGCGATGCAGAAGAAGAGCCATCTGACAGGTCCGATGACGCCGACAGCTAGCAAAGCGGTGGATATGTTGGGGTTGAAGAGGGCGCCAGTAACGCGAAAGAAGAGCCAAGCGGCAACTATGAGACCGATGCCAAGACCAGCAGACGCGTACATCATCTGGTCTATGGATAGAGGAGGAGTCGGACCAGTGTCTACGCCTGCGCTGGACGGGAATTGCTGTTTGGACAGCACAGCCGCCTGGATGGGACCGAGACCTAGAAGGAGGAAGGTTATTGTTCCGACAAACTCGAATCCGACAGCGGTGAGGTCGTTCTTCCAGTCTGCGAGGAGAGAGGCCATTGCTACTGAGTCTATGCGTGTATCGGACTCGATGGCTGCGGTGTGAATGCCAGGAGGGGGGGCAAGGGTGAGTGAAGGAACGACGGTTGTGTGGGATGCGGCGTGTGTATGCTAGCCATCTTTGCAGATGCGCTTGCCTGTATTTCTAGGTTGAACTGGGAGCGAAGAGAAGTCGCGGTCGGTTTGGAGGCGGCGCTGGGGAGAGACAGCGTGGCTCGTGTGGCATGATCCATGACGCAACACGTCGCCCGCAAAACGCTCGTCGCGCCCTCTTGTACGCGCCACATCCTCTCCAACGTTCACGTCGCCCTCTGGTCTGGGCAGTCTTCTTCGTCTCTTCATACACGTCACCCGCGAAGCATCTTCATTCTCCACGGCCTTGTCGAATGCGGCGCCTTTGAAGCCAACTTTAGAACGTATCCATTCCGAGTATGGTGGATCGACCTTCTCATTACATATGCCGCGCTTCTCATGACGCGCCGAACTGTTGTTGTTGTCTCGACCGCCTACGGACTCTCCTCTTCCAGACCCTGACAATATATTGGTCCTTGTTGTGATAGCGAGCTCTCCAAGAGCCAAGAATAGCCTGTCATTGAGAAGCCTTTGCCATGGCAGAAGAAGAAGACGTGAGGTGGTCAATGGGATGGGACAGAACAAGGTTCGCAGCCGCACCGTCGACGGACGCGCGTGACGGCGAGCATGCCGAGACGCGTTCGGTGGGACATTGTCCATACCGCAGCCCGCCCATGTCCTAACCCAACCCCCCGCTACCCTGCGACGTCCTCGACCTATTCTACTCTCTTTATAATCTCTCTTCACGACCTGTATCTTTACTGCTCTATCGCACAACCCCGAGGCCTGTTAAACCTCACGGTCCGAACCTGCAGGCACGCCCCCACGCTCACCACGCTCTTTACCGACATTCCTTCCTTACAACACTCTTCCCAACGCACACCTTGTCATCCCAACCTCCTAATGCCGGCTGTCCTGCCCGATTACGTCGTCGACGCGAAGTTCGCCATTCGCGGCAGTGCAAAGTCCAATTCAACGGCGGCCGCCGTTTCACCCGCAGACGCCGCGGATCCCCAGCCATCCGTCATCCACTTCTCAACCTTGACGCTCATCCTTATCGGCGTCTCCGTCTTTCTTGTCCTTGCAATCGTGGCTGTACTCGTTATTCTCGCACGTCGACGGTGCAAGATCCGAAAGCAAGCCATCTCCAAACCCGAGCGACGAGACTCGGCACGAACCTTGGTCGCCCCGTTCTCTTCTGCCGATCTCAAAGCTCTCCCAGGGCTACCTGATCCGCCGTCCTTCGCCGGAAGGTTTTCCTACTACAATGCCTCTGGAGGAGTGGTTAGCTTGAAGGATGTGATTGTGGAGGATATACCGGAGAAGAGGCGCGATTTCGGGACAACGAGCCGGGATCGTGCGTGGCTGCTGGATCAAAGCGCAATCTCGCCTGCTGCGCTAACCTTTCCACCGACCCATGATGCATCATTCTCCGATGGGCTGTCGGACTACTACAAACCGCGATCTGCGGACCCGCTGCGCGGGTCGGATATGCCGTCCTACTACTTCGATTCAGTAACGACGTCGCCTGCACTGCCGTCAGTTCCATCACCTGTCTACTCGCCTGTGGATCCCCTCGGATCGTTCCAGATGAAAGGACCGAATGCAGGTCGCCACACGTCAGCGTCCGAATTCTCGCTTTCCGCTTACGGCGAACCGCCCACACGAACAGCAACGCTCCAGGTTCATCCGCGCTACAATCTCCCGTGGCATCGCGTATCCGATACGCCGCCTCGTCTCCCAACCCTACTTGGCTTGGATGCATTCAGCAACATAGGAACAGCGATGATGGAGCCGGCTTCACCGTCAATCGCAGCGACTCCGATACCAACACAGCAGCCCATGCTGAAGCCACCAACAACTCCGAAGATGTCATCGTTTGGCAAGGATACACTCAGGTCGCACTTTTCACCGCCTACACCAATCTTGTCGCCCATACGGGAAGAACCCAGAAGAGGCAGCAACTTCAGCTTCAGTAGATTTTACGGGAGCTATGGGCCCGCGACCCCGCAAGTGAGACGAGGTGCAATACCGAGAAGTGAAACGGCCGGGGAGAGGTTTAAACATCGACGATTCTCGAGTGAACTGGATGCACGCTTCGCCGTCGGCTTAGGACTCGACTTCTCACGACGTGCCGGCTACATTTAGTCCACATCCTGGAAAGGCGAGAGCCGCCTGGATTTCCTTCGTTGTTTGTCTGTGTGGCATCAAGCGCTCCGTGTAATGAGGCTGTACAACATACGTACATTCCAGATGTAATCAATAAGTGATCGCCATTCTCACCATGTGTTGGTGGCTGCAATTACTCTTGGACCCCGCACCACGGGATACTTTTGGTATTCCGAGGCTGCGCATCCTATGGAAAGATCTGGGACGATCCACTTGCGATGTCAGAAGACTACCAAATTGAGATCACGCGATCATTCGAAGATTTCACTCGTGGTACATGTCGACAGCACAGGACCGAACACCCTAAGTCCCTTACGCTCCAACACAGTGGGCGGAAAAGAAGGTCTTAGAAGTGCATCACGTAACAAACGCCGGTAGCGTGATTGACAATGACCGCATCAGGTAGTCAGCGAAGATTTTGCCTGACTACAAATTAAGAGCTAGGCAAAAGTCGTCTGATCATCCAATCTGCCCTAGCGCCATCAGCCCTCATCCCAATGTTCAACTGTTAGGATGAATCCTGCTTATCGACCAGCGCGCGGAAGTACCTGTGCGCCGCGTGGACCGACGCGCGAGGTGCGAGGGCTTGAGCGCAACCGTATGGGCTATGAGAGACCGGTTAAGCAGTAAGGATGAGTCGAACATTGACCATGTTGGTGTAACTTCTTGAAAAGAGCGCCCAGCGGAACGCGGAGGCAATGGACAGCAATGCATTGCCGGAATGGCTGAAGCGTGCCTCAAGTGAACATTGCCCGTCGGAATACGCGAGCGCTTAAGCGAGCCGTTTTCGGACAGCCCAGAGTTAGCTCGGGGTTTCCGTGTTGGTTTCCCAGACGCAACGGCATTGCTATAGCCCAGTTACCGAGCCGGTGGCCCTGCGTTAGTGCTGTACAGGTGTGGGAAGTGACCGGAGCCGTGAGACAGATGCCGCTTATGAAGGACGGAATCTATGCACCGCCTTCCCCGCTTGGATAAGCATGGCCGAAAGTTTGTCATCTCCGGCCAAGGTCACAGGCTGTTCTCGTCACTTTTCTCGGGCTTTGCCCCGCTACTCCGATTTGTTCTCTGCGAGTCCCCGCGGGTCAATTACCGATCAACTTTCAACTTCCGCACAGCCTTCAGGAAGTGACGGTCCGTGGCGGGTCCTTGCCTGGACACTTTCGATCGTTCTCCAAGACATGTCCAATCGGCAACAACCGTCAACCTGGACACAACTCCGGGTTGCCATTCCCATGTCACATTATCCCGTCCTGCTTGGCGTGGCGCACTCGCGTGCGCTCGTGGCTGTCTGAAGCATGAGAAAGCGACATGCTGTGCTACAACTTGGGCTTCCAAACAGGGGTCATTCTGGGTGGCTCGTGCAGGATTCGATGACATGGACACCTCCATTCCTGTGCTTCCTTTACCCCTGGTCATTTAAACCGGCAAAGAATGCACGGCCAACCACTCGCTCCTCATCGCCATCAGGTTAACTTCGAAAGGACCCTTGTTGCTCTCGTGCTCCGTGGCACGGAAGATCTCCTCTTGGTCTTTCATCATATCTCGCGGTGCCTGCTTCAGGTCGATTAATCGCCTGATTTGATCTGTTGCCCCTCGGTGCGGACTAGAACATCTGCCGCGTGAGGTCATTGTCACGCTAAGCGCAGGCGTACCAACCTCGTGGCGTATTCGCGCTTCCCCGACGGTCGCGAACACGTCTGCCCTCGGCTGCCTTCTCTGTTACTACTCTCAACTCGTGCGCAGTCTGTCGGACAGCTTCGTAGCTAGATGTCACCTGCATTGCCCTCATCTGGAACTCCTGTACTGGATGAAGAACAGGAGATAAATAGCAAGCTGTCCCGTAATGGCACGGCAGGACTTGACAAAGACGCAAGATACCCGGCAAACCCGCCCTCAACTCCACCGCGGAAAGGCTCAATGTCCTACTCCTACCAGCAAAAACCTACAATTGCCGTCTGCGGGGCGACGGGTCTACAGGGTGGCTCTGTGGCCCGGTTTCTGTTGCAAGACGGCTCTTTCCATGTGCGGGCTCTCACGCGGGACGTGACGAGCCCTGCCGCGCTTCGTACGTCATTATCAAGCCATATCACCAGAATACTCAATCTGAATTCCAGAGCTGGCTGCAACTGGCGCTGAAGTGGTTCGATGCGATTATAATGATGTTCCCTCGGTACATGCAGCCTTTGCGGGTTGTTATGGAGTTTTCGCCGTAACAAGCTGTGAGCTCGCTCATCCACATATTGAGCGCTCAAACTGACAGAATGCGTTAGCATGGGAAAGTGGCCCAGACGCGGAGCGTCAGCAAGGCTATAATCTTGTCTACTGTGCAAAGGCCGAAAGTGTTCGGCACTTTATGTGGTCAACGTTGGAACGTGCGGCATTTCCGGTCCCTCACCGTGACTCCAAGGATGACATCGATTCCTACCTGCGTTCCAGCGGTGTTCCCTTCACAAGGTAAAGATTTCATGTAATCATCCAGTTGCCGCGATCTTACGAGTTTCAGCCTCGTCGCGACCATGACATTCGAATCCATGGCGGATTCCACGGTAAAGGGATCTGATTCGTATTCTGGTGCATTGACTGACAGTTTGACAGATTCTGAAACCTACGCGTGCCGGCCTTGTGGGAGAGTGGACGATACCCACAGACAGCGGAATTCCATGGTAGGTTTCCCATTCGGGTAAGCTTGCCGACATCTGATAACCGTCGGTAGCTTCTGCGCGGCTGATACCGGCGGGTTCGTTTTGGCAATCCTCAAGAATCCGCAGCAGTGGTTAGGTGAGAAATTGCTCTTCTTAATATGAACTCTATCATTGATGGGTCGTCGTGTAGGACAAACTCTCACGATGATCACCGACTTCGTGTCGCCAAGACAGTACTTCCAGCTGTTAGGAGACGCCAGCAGGAAGGTGATCCGAGCGTCTGAACTTTCGCTGGAACAATTCAATCGGATTCCAAGCATGCCTCACCCGCCTGTACCCAAAGAATTTTGGCTAAAGTGAGTGATGGGTTAAGAGGTTGTTGTAAATATGTCTAACTTCGGCTCAGCATCAAACACCTCATCAACAACCCCACCTGGCCAACCGCCCAGATTGCCACTTGTCGTGCGCTATTCTCGAACGCGATATCCTTGAGGGCTTGGATATACAACAACCAGGCTGCATTGCTCTATGCCGCCACAAATCCATCATCATAGACCTTCCGACTATATATCGAAACATAATTGGTTGAGTCATTTTGGCCACTCAAAGCTCCGTGTCGTTGTTAAATTATTGTACTGCATGATATAATATTCCCATATGTATCGGTCACGATAGGTTCAGCATCGTAATGCAAAGAATATCTACTTCACCAACAGCGTCTATACGCCGAATCATGCTACGGCGGTTACCACTTCCACAAGTCCTTCAGTTTCGTCCACAATCCGAAGCACGAGACCCCGGCAGTGCTACATGTTGAAAGGCAGTGTCATCTCCACCGCCTCAGTAAACTAGTCCCATTCCAAGCTGCCTTGAGGGCCGCGTGTACCGTTGCCAAAGTTACATAATGCTTATCAGTATGAAGTTAGGCAGGGCAGTGTTTCCATAAGAAGACGCTAAAAGCTGCAAGCATCCATCGCCAGTGAGGCCCTGCCGAGACCGAACTCGCCGTGCACAACACAAGAACCACACTGAGTCATCTCAGAGACGTTCCCCATCCGATTCGTAAGATCTGGCGTCTGCCATCAATGCAGGTTTTCCTCGACGTGGCGGTACCAGGACAGCCCGTCAAAGGGTCCGAAGCGCCCGACGAGCTCCGCGAATGTCCTGTAAGAGCTGTAAGAGCCAAAATACCTTCCAACTTGTCAGCCCTTGATGAACCCTGCTCCATCGGAAAAGAAGGCAAGATAAAAGAAGGCACGGCTCTACAGTATGATAGTTCGCTTGCCCATCAGAATTTCCATTAGACGATTTGCTTCCGCGACACATATCAGTGCAGAAACGGCATGCCGAATATGGCATGTCCAGAAGCAGTTGCTGTGCGTGCTACGTCGACGTTTACATAAGATTGTCACCACGTTGTATGAGTCAACCTCATAGCATTACAAGCCCCTACCAGAGGGAGGGCCTCGGCCGGACAGCTAAAACTAATCTACGTACATCGTGATGTAGCAAGAACTGTATGGAGGACCTATTGTCGTGACTATCGAGCGTGAGAGTTGGTGAGGAGATGCCGTGCTTGAATGCATATATGATGATAGATGTTGTCGAAAACCCAGGAGAGATGATGCAGACCGGTGCAACAGGTGCAAATACAGAGAGAAACGTTACCAGGAGGCGTGGTGTGCCTCAATAATCCAGAGAATGTTCAGCCGTGCGACGCCAGGGGACGGCTGAGGGACAGTGGGATCATCCAGATCGCTGTCCAGACGAAATCTAAAGAGATAGGACGGGGGAGAAGATGGCATAGAGCTCGCAGAGCGTCTAATGCGTATGTGCATGGCCAAGGGCACCGTGCACTCCGCGCTTGGTGTGATGACGCCTCCGGGAGCGGGAGACTTGAGCAGCGCGCGCCTGATGGCTGTCGCCGATGTAGAGGGAAGCCGCCTCAAGCGCGCGCTTCTTCGAGTTGTTCGGACTGCCAGAGGCAAGGACGTCCCAGGTAGGCTCGTCTGTCCAGACCTCAAAGTTGCTCGCACCCGCACCGGGCTTCGTGACCTCCCAGTACCTGTCTCGGGATTAGCACGAGCACACGACATACGGGATTACAACACTCACAGCCAGGAGATCCCATCACCCTTGAGCGCGTCAACGATGGTCTGTGCGGTGCTCGCCTTATCATCTCCCATCGTGCCCCACTCGCCGACGACGGAAACCCGGCCCTGCGACTTGGCTTGCTCGTTGGCGCTCTGGATCGTGCTCAGGAAATCGGAGCCCAGGTTGTAGTCGTGAATGGCGACAACATCGATCTCACCACAGCCGAACGCCCAGGCGCCGACGGACGAATCCGCATCGATACCTCCACCGGAAGAGATAAGGATGGAGCTGCCCGCGGGGATAAGACCGGCCAGGGTCGCTGCGCGATCACAGACCCAGTTAGGAGCAACGAGGTCCATGTGGCCCATAGGCTCGTTCTCGGGCTCAAAGCCGTAGATGGCAGAGTCGAGATCCTTCCAGGCGGTGTTGCCCATCTGCGCGTTCTGGTGGTTGAGGATGTGGGTCATGCGCTGGTCGAACATGCTCGCAGCCCAGCTGTTCGTGTAGAATGCAGACGCGTCGGCGATCTGGGGCGGGTCGGTGGTGTAGCCAGAGATGCCGAGCTGGGTGCAGTAGACGTCCGTGGACCAGAACCCGAGAGCATAGCGATCGTGGAGCGCGATGAGGAGCTTCATGCCACGCGAGCTGGCCTCGGACATGAGCTGGTCGACCTGCGTCAGGATGGTGTCGTCGTAGGTTCCGATGTTGTCGATCTCGACATCGTTGACGGCCACATTGTTCGAGCCCTTGTTGTTGGCGGCGACGGCGGAGATGAAGATGCGGATGACGGTCATTCCGGCGGACTGCATGGCGTCGAGGACGGCGGAGCGGTCGTCATCGGCGAGTGTGTACAGGTAGTAGGATGAAGCACCGATGAAGTAGGCACCATCGCCAGCGGCCTGGACGCGGGTCAAGCCGGTGTTGACAGCCGAGGAGGCGGACGAGGTTGAAGAGGCGGAGAACGATTCAGAGGAGTTGGAGCCCGAGTCCGCGGACGCGCTGAATGTGCTCGAGGGAGCGGACGACGCGCTGCTGGAGCCGGAGCCCTTGTGATGTCCCTTGCCGCCGCTGGAAGAGGCTGACGAAGAGGCCGACGCAGACGCAGAGGAGGAGGTGAACGGGGCGGAGGAGGAAATGTTCGCGTCACCGGTGAAGGAGGCTGCGTTGGATGTGGAGTTGCGAACGGGAGTGCACGCGGCTTGCGCGGCGATTGCAAAGGCAAGGATTGCGGAAGTGAAGGTAAAGAAGCGCATCGTTGCAAGTTGCGGTGGGGGGGGGGTTCTTCTGAAAAGCGGGGGTGGGGCTTGTGGTTGATGTAGTGTTGTCAAAAGAGCGACAGTTGATAATGAATGTAAGGTTGACTGGGAGCGCTAACTGCTAGAGTGTGAGCGGGTGCCGGCCAAGTAAGTGGAAGACGTGAACTCGGAGAGAAGGGAAAGGGGCAGACGAGCCCGACCAAGAGAGAGGGAGAGGGGAGAGATGGGAGGAAAGCGTGAGAGAGTGCGTGCGTGTCAAAGCTCTGCTTTGAGGGAATGGACAAACGCGCGGCGTTGCCCCGTGGATGAATAATGATGGAAGGAAGAGAAGGTGGAATTGCGGGTTAGAAGGAGAAGCCCCGGCCAGGAGGTGTGGCGAAATAGACTTCCACACGGCCGCTGGCTTATGGCCTTTGGGAAACACGCGCTCGTAACCACTCATCGGACCCAAATTTCACGCGTCAACTCCTCGCGTCCCTGCAATCGGCAACTCCGGCGCGCCTCCGCAACCATGCCAACAACACTCCGACCAGGGGCCTTCCCCGAGCAGTTTTGTCCTTACATCCACGTTACCATCTTTAATTTATCTTCATCCCTGACCGCTCTATCCCCTGCCAAATAAACCAGGAATCACCTTGGCTTTTCGGGCCGTACGCCAAGTCACTGCCCCTGTCCTTCGGTACGGAAACGCCCCCTTCGACATCGAACCTTGCGGCCATTTCCCATGACGCGCACAGGCCCAACCGACGGGCACGCTCAGCTCACCGCTCCACGAACATTCCTTTGTTGAATACACTGCAAAGGCGCACCGCTGCCGGCGCTGGGCATCGTCAGTCGCGTCGCGTCCTTGTCTATACTTTCATCTCTTCTGGCGCATCGTCATGCCCGACGTGCCTCGCAACGTCGTTAACCAAAGTCTGTCGGATGGTAACCATCGTCGGAAGCTCATGTGGCTGCTATCTTTCATTGTCCTAATCTCGCCCGGCGCTGTCACTCCACGTGCACCGGCCTGCCGTATGCGGTCTTTTATGATCGCGCTGGCTCAACTCCGCCCTGTTTCATCATCCCCTGATCTCCGAACGATCATCCGGATCATGTTCCGAAACCACGCGTTCATTCCGTTCCCCTTGTTGCATTCCAGTTTAGCCCGACGCGATAAAGTGTTGACAACGCTGGGATGGTGAATGGATTCTATTATCATGGCCCAACTCTGGCCACAACAACTAGTATAGCACCTTGCTCAACTTCTGGATCTCGTTGAGCACCACATCGCCCTGTTTCACCACCTGCTCATATAGGGCGTTCTTCCTATCTGGCCGATGCGTCTCCACGATCCCCAACACTTTGTCGATCGTGCAGTTTAGTCGGCCGGATATGATGAAACGGGAGAGGTCGCTGGAACGCGTGTTAGATTTAGACATGGAGAGGACATGGCACGTACGCGTCAATGAATGATGGAGTAACACCAAACGCCGCGCTGAGCGAGGCGATGGAGACGGAGCGGTAGGATTGCAGCAGCTGAGAATATGCGAGGACGCGCATTTCTCGGACGTAGTACTGCGTGTGCGGGGAGAGGATGCGGGAGGGAATGAGGTACATCTGCTCAACTTCGGCTGAAACGGATCATCAGTCGCTGACTGGAGAAATGTTCGATACACGTACCGAGAGCTCGGAAGAAACGGGCATAGTCGCAGTTGTATAGAGACGTGAAATAGTCGCCAAGATGGGGAAGCTCTGGTAATACAGAGTTGACCTCGGGACTCGACATAATCTACGAAACAGATCAGAATCAGAAGAAAAGCAAGTCGGCTACTAGGAACGCACCCGCTTCTTCAGCTCAACCCGCTCCAACGTCAATGTCCCGCTCAGTACGGTCAACGTCACAAAGTCGTTGTACTCAAACACCTCCGTCGCCGTAAATGTCGATAGCGCATCCAGTAGGAGGGTGCTCGCTTCCTTGAATCGCCGCACGCACAGCATATGCCTCCCTTGATAGACCTTCAACCGGTTTCTCCGATCCCAGTCGCCTCCCTGCTCGATGAGCTCGCTCGCCTTTGTCATATACTCTGCGATGACGGTGTTGTCCTGGAAGAAGAAGCCGATTCTGATCATGGTGAGGACGATGTCGATCCTCGAGCCCAGACCAGGCGTCTTCTCCAGAGCCAGCTTCTGTGCTTCAAGCGCTCGCTCCTTGTCACCAATCTTGGTGAGATACGTCGCCTTTGCACGCAGCGCATCGCTGATCTCGGTCTCCCCTTCCGTCTTCTCGGCATTGGCGAGTGCCTCGTCGAGCTTGGCAAGAGCAGCGGTATTCGCTTCCTCCATCTTCTTCAGCAATGCGTCATCGCGTTTCAGAGATGGCGTTGACTCGAGCAGCAGCTTGTAGTACGGTGTCATCTCTAGATGATATGATGTGCCTTGATCAGCAATGCTTAATATGAGGTCCAGAGTACGCACCATCCGCCGCAACACCAGCGACCAGGTCCTCCAGAGCCTTTGCATGCAGAGACTCAAGCCTTGGGTTCTGAAGGACGAAGTGTGCCTGAGGCAGCTTCAGGTTGGGTATAGGAAGGACTTCGTCGTCAGACATGATCGTTGTTGAGCTGAGTATATGCGCCTGCGAGAGCGAGGTAGGCAGCGCGAACCCTTGCCCACCAGAAATCAAGAGACGCGTAACCCTGCATTGCTTCCGTCTCACCATACCACAGTCGCACAGGCGCTCTCCTCTCTGCCCACAACGTCCAGCATGGCCCAGACACCGTTACAGCAAGCGACTGAGGTCGCGAAAACCGACCCGAAGAAGGCAGAGAGTCTGCTGAAGGAGATCCTTGCTTCGAAGCTCGGTGCGTGCGCTATGCCTCTCGTTGTCGACTGTTCCTGATGCACGCGACAGAGCATGAGGAAGCGACGAGGGACCAGGACGGGGCGCTCATGGAACTGGCGAAGCTGTATCGTGATGAAGGGTATGCATATATTTGCTCTTGTTGGTCTACTGCATGGTCTCATGTGACTGCAGAAACGCTGAAGCGCTGGCTGATGTTGTGCGGTTGTCGCGAAAGTTCATGTCCTCGACTGCCAAAGCAAAGTCGGCGAAACTTGGTGAGCACTGTCGTCTCGCAACGCTTACTGAGCTAACCATCCTTGCAGTACGGACGCTCATAGACTATTTTGCTCCTCTCCCATCTTCCACTGCCATCCAAACTGCCCTTCTCAATGAGCTGATCGCATGGGCTCGTGGAGAGTCTCGCATCTTCCTCGCCCAATCTCTCGAAATCCGCCTCGCAACCCTTTTCCTCGAGACGCGCCAGTACCGGGAAGGCCTTACCATCGTCGACCGTCTTCTGGGAGAGCTCCGGCGTCTAGACGACAAGATGATCTTAACCGAGGTCCACCTCCTGGAGTCAAAGCTGCACCACGCCACCCAAAACCTGCCGAAAGCGAAAGCTGCGTTGACGAGCTCACGAACCGCTGCCAACAGCATATACTGCCCTCCGCACTTGCAAGCGCAGTTGGATATGCAGAGTGGACTGTTACTGGCGGAGGACAAGGACTACAAGACGGCATACTCGTACTTCTTCGAGGCGTTCGAGGGAATGAGTGGGGTTGAGGACACTCCGGGGGCTTTGGCAGCGCTAAAGTACATGTTGCTCTGCAAGATCATGTTGAATGCGGTGAGTACATGGGTCGATGTATAGGGAACTAGTACTGAACCTATTCAGCCCGAAGATGTGAGTACAATCATGAACGTGAAGCTCGCATCAAAACACGCCGGGCGGCAAGTGGATGCAATGAAGGCCATCGCCGCCGCCCATCAGGGTCGCAACTTGGCAGCGTTTGAGCAGGCTCTGAAGGATTACCAGCCTGGTAGGGCAATTCCACCCCACGACAAATTGCTAGTCTCACCAGAAATGCAGAGCTCCAGTCCGATCCCACAATACGAACCCATCTATCAGCTCTGTATGACACTCTCCTCGAACAGAACTTGCTCAAGATTATCGAACCATTCGGCCGAATCGAGATAGCGCATGTAGCGCAGTTGGTTGGCCAGCCTGTGAGCCAGGTCGAGCTCAAGTGAGTGCCAGCCGGTCAACTGCGGAGTGGTCTCTCATGTGCCCTACCAGGTTGAGCCAGATGATCCTGGACAAGGTATTCAACGGCATCCTTGATCAGGGCGCAGGTTGTTTGGTTGTGTACGATGAGCCTGAAGAGGATGTACGTCACAGATGTAACTGTGCGCCGGGATTCACTCTCATCAACTATTGCAGGAGACGTATTCCAGCACACTCGACACGTTGAAGCACATTGGGAATGTTGTGGAGTCTTTGTATGCCAAGGTATGTCATATCCCATGAGACCGTTCCATCCCGTGTAACCCTGTCCCATTATAGGCAACGAAATTGGCGTAGTGTAGATAGTAATGCATCTCATGTTCATGAGCTATCACCGACGGGGCACTTGAGCGTTCGCCCTGAGAAAACAGTATGAGCGACATCAAACCACACAAAAACAACACCGCATACCTGTTGAGAATCGCCTCTTTGTGTAGCCTGCTCTTTTCTTCCAGGGCACCGCTCGCCCCATTCATGATCGACATCATCTCCCACGCCAACTTCATTTGCAGGCCCGGTTCGGTCCTCTTCTCGCACGCTTTCAAGATGGCTATGATACCAGCTCTTGCACGTTGCCTCTCTGTTAGAGCGTACGGTACCTTTATGATTTTGGCTCCTGATTTGTGCGCAGCGACGCGAATGTCTGGCGAGGCCAGTCGAACGGCTTCCTTGACGAAAGGGAGCGGATCCCTGTGCGTATTTTCTTGAAGTATTAGGAGCGTCTCGGTAACGATCTTGCGGGCGCGACCCAGGTGGCCATCGTGCATGATGAGGTTGGTCATGAACGTGAGGAGAGGATCGGTTTTCGCAGCGACGATGACTTCAGAGCGTGAATGGGCAACCGGGGGCTCCCCTGGCTTAGGGGCGGAGGGCGTTCGAGTGACAGGTGGGGATGGAGGAGAGTCTACAGGAGAGGACGACTGGAGAAACGTGCTGGAACCGGGAAAGGCCGGAGGTCTCGAAGGCCTGGGCGTTTCAGAAGTGGGCGGAGGTGATGCAGGGACAGAGGACTCCCCGCCGCTGGCCCACAGCTCTGCGATTCTAACCGCGGCTTCTCCTGCTCGTTCAACGATGGGCGGAAGATCACTTGATATCATGCGGCGCGAGCTCGATAGCGTGCTTGCAGCCATTGGTCGTATTGGCAGTCGTCGAGTAGCATGCCGGAGAATCATTGTTGATACGACCGACTAGAGGGAAGGAAAGCTCGACTGGAGTGGCGAAAAGAAAGGGGTCGACTCCGGACTTTCTGTCCCTCGGCTCCGACCCCCCCCCGCGCGCCCGTCTGACGTGGGTGGCCGCCACATTCGAGCGCCAGTGCGTACACACGCTCACGGCCATCTCTCGCGCTGTACGCATTGGACTGTCCAGAGTGCCCGTCATCGAACATGCCCAGAGCGTTCGATCCGACGCGGGACTGCCAGCATTGCAAACGGTCGATCAGCGATAACAGTAGGATAGCTCCCCAGGAGGACTCAGAAGGAGTTACTGATCCTCGGGGCAGACAACTATCTCATGAAGTGTTCGAGTTGCAAGCACAGATGGCACCATAGTGAGTGATCTGGCTCCTTTAATCATGCTTATTCTGATTTCAATCAGGGTGTCACACCCCGTCGTTAACCGCCCAACAAGTTAACGAGCTGAACATAGCTGCGAACAGCCTCAAGGCCCGCATGCGTGAGCTCAATCGCGATCCGACTGCATCTGAGAGGGCCGGAACGGCGCACGGATGGAAGTGCAGCAACTGCGCGAACGGTCCTGTGGAGACTGTCGACTTGACGTTGAGCTCGGACGATGAGAAACCGAACATCAAGGCTGACGAAGCGAGACCGGACCTGAAGATTGACGACGAGAAATCGGGAATGAAGCTCGAGCAGCCTGATACCAAGCCTGCACCAGCCACCCGAGCTGCGTCTGTGAAACCGGCTTCTGTAACCGCCTGCGGAGCACGCAACGTTATGGCTATTTCAGACGTGAAAGGGAAAGGGAAGGCCGTTGAGTGCAAGGTGGAGCAGTCTTGGGATACGGCAGAAGAGTCGTCCACGAATATGGGAGCTCTCGCATCGACGTCTTCCACTCTCACTTCAAGCATCGCCTCTACCTCGAACGAAGTCAAACCCGAGCCTCTCGGTCAGCTTAATTTTGATGTGCAATCTTTGCAGCTGAGCGACACTTCCACGCTTTCTCCTTCCGCTTCTCGTCCTGCTTCGTCTTCTCGTCCTATCGCAAGGTTGCCAAACCGAATGGCTTCTCAATTGGTGGCACCTGATCCGCGTCCGCTTATCGATATTGTGGAGGAAGCCGCCTCGGCTGCCAGATCGCGTACCAAGTTCTCGAAATACAAAAAACCTGTGGATGTGGTCGACCTCGACGACGATGACGTGTTGGTTTCCTCGTTGTCAAACTCTGGCGTCAAGCTGCATGTAAACGCCGATAAGATGCCTGTTGAGCTGGCCGAGCAGCGTCGTCTTATTGCACCGCTGCCTCGTACACGACTCGAGAGTATCGCATCAGAACGAGTCCGCCGAACATCATCGGTCGATCCACCTTCCGAAGTCGAGCGCGCGGCATCCTATGTACCTGCTGGAAGAAGTCTGATGGCATCCCGAAGTACCGTCACCAGGGCGGCTCGAAAGACCACTACTCCTCGTCCTCCCACTGCGGCGCCCACTGATTCCGACTCTGTCTTGGGCAGAATACCGTCCGGGAACGCAGAAGTGAGGGACGCTCCGCCTGGACCAGAGCGCCCTGCCGCCAGCAGCTCCCCTAATCGTGCTTCCGACGTGCCTCCACTTTCAGCGGCAGAGGCTGATCTCATGGGACTAGAATATCCGGAAACCTATCAGTCCGTGATCTTGGATGGATTTTCGGATGAAGACGACGATGACGACGACGAATCTGCTCCCATTCCCCCTGCTCCTCCGATTCCTCCCCCTGCTTGGCGTGCGCGACAATGGCCCCCTCATCCCTTGCTGCAGGGCATGAAAGAGCCCGCCGATTGGAACCAAGTCAAGCCCACTCCGAAGACCTCCAGGAAAGGCATAGCCAGGCAGTTGGTCGTCAAGCCGAAGCTGGAAAGGATCGGAGTTCCTGAAGGGTTTGAGATCGGAGGTGTGCCATTCCAATGTGGTTTCATACAGGTTGTCGAGGACTGGCCCCGCCGGAACTCACCTCCCGAGACGAACTCTCCGGAGTTATAGGCGAACCCACAGGCATCAAAACCATATACGTCCATGAATACCTCATGTATTGTAGAGCATCAGTGTATCAGTGTAGTTGGAGTCATGCAGCAATTCATTTCCCGAGCCCTGTGCTGGACGCTTCTTTCAGGGTCGCAC